>JAODTK010002965.1:0-15000 GCA_026419785.1 Sclerodactyla briareus | reverse complement strand
AGTCGGTTTTTTCAGGCGTAACAATGGAGAGCTTTGTATTGTACGACCACTGTTGTCCAGATAAATTTCCTCGTCTGGACTGCAGCCAGTTGCGTTCAAGACGACGGCGCTTTTTCTTGGCTGCACGGAGAGTATCAGAATACCATGGTGCATGAGGACGAAGAATAACAGTCCTATGCACTAGCGGAGCATGACTGTCAAGTGCACTAGCGAGGATGTTATTGTATCCACTAACCAGGAATCAAGGTCCAAAGCAGGAGGCGTACGTGAAGAGAGGTCTGAATGTGAGAACAGAAGTCATCTCTGCTGACATTATGGAGAGCACGGGTTGTTATTTGCTTGAAGCATGGCCTTGGACGGCAGGTGTTAGGGAGACACTGGATCTGCCCTTGCACAATGGTCTGATGGTAAGTCTTAAGACAACTAACAAGCTAGTTGTCCACCCTGGAGATGAGTAGGTCCAGAGTTGGCATTGCCAGGTTATCCTGGGCTCACGACCATGTTACTGAAGGTTGTAAGTATCCAATAACTTGAGAAACGTAGCAGCATCATGGACATTCACATCATCGAGATTAATATTGAAAGATCCCCTGTTAGTAACATATGGGTAGATCCGACAGTCAAAAATGCAAGGAGGGAAGAAACTTCATCGAACACTAATGAGGAAGTAAGCTTAATCTTATTGTTTGGAGGAGGTCTGTAAAGAACAGTAAGATGAAAAGACGTGGCAGGAGAAGAAATGGTTACATGCATATATTCAAAGGATGAACTAGTAGGGCATTGACATAACATGGATACCATCACGAATCAGAATTGCAATACCACACCTCTACCAGCCGACGATGCGAATGGAGAAATCCGTTGTTAAGCAAAGTGTTTTGAAAGTCGGCCAGGAACCTGATCAATCTCCTGCTGTCGCCAGTCAGCCAAGTTCCAGTATGGCAACAACATCGAGTTGGGTACTAATGACAAGGTCACATAAGGAAGAAACACTTGTTTTTGACACGAATTAATCTGGCATTCCAAGATGAAAAGCGAACTTGAGGAGAATGGTTGGTGTCAGGGCTGCAGCTCACTGGAGATAGAAATGAGATTATTTGCATTGATGCTAAAGCCACGCTTATGAAAAGGGGCCTTTAGTTCACCACGGCCAAAGGTGGTCCAGGGGGAGGGGAGACGACTGACCAAGGCAATAGACCAACAGTCCTGGAGAGGAGAGTTCAGTCGACTCAGTTAGAGGAGAGCAAGACATAGGAAAAAACTGCAAGACCTGAAGAGAAAAGCATGAGAATAAGAAGCCAAGATACCAGTGACAAAAATACCCCCCCTCCCAGGGGCAGCATACTCGACCACAGACCGAACATAGGCGTTATGACCCAGCACCGGATCATACAAAGAAACTCCAAGCCTTTTTAACCTGTTTAGCATATGAAGTATACGACTATCTTAGTAACCGTCAATATTACCTGTGATTCACAACCCAGGTCGGACTGAACCATCAATCCGAGAAGTTTCTGTTATAGCCCCAAGCTCTTTGCAATAAATATTTACAGACGACTTTGAATAGCCTTGACAATAGGGAAAATGAAAATCTATTCAGAATGTTTGCAGCTGAAGCCTAAAAGGAACTGAAGTCACTGTTTTAGCTCTGCACAGTCTTAGTGTGGCTTGTGTGGTATCGCCGCATGAGTTCAGAAAAATCAAAATGCTTCAAACTAGAAATAAATAAAATATTCATTCATCAGAAGTCTAAATTAGGTTGGAGATTGTCAGAACAATTCCAGATCAGATCAATGGAGTGATTTTGTCATGATTCAGTTCGACAGTGAGCGAAACGAAGTCTCACAGCCGATCGCCGATATGAGTGAATGAAGCTGATACGCATGTGAGCAAAGTCGAACGCATTTTTGAGCAGACTATGTGCTAATGCAGTGTTTCCCATGATGAGATTGCTGACTGATATTTAATTCTTTGCCGAAGTGAGTTTAGAAAAATCAGCATCCAGGGGATCACTTTCCCCCCTATCCCAGTTGAAACAATTTTCTGATTGCAGGTTGGTCTAACAATCGGAGCTTACGGAAGTCAGTCACCACAAGCGGAGACCGAACTGCGCGGCCCGTGTCAGTACCTTTATATAAGGCATCAAGAACTTAAGCAAGGCAATGGGTGGTTGATTAACCTTTGCTGGTTTAATATTGATTGCGATCAATATTAATTGACATATCATCGCGAACCAGTTGGCCACGAATCCAAGTTCATATATTTTAGCGAGACGGCAAGTGGAAGATAGTGGACTTAGCCGAGAAATTGTACCCGGTAGTTCTTTTTGGGCATGGGAGAATTATCAGCATCCCTTCACATTTTGGAAACTACTCCATTAGCAAGTGATTTGTTTGAAGATGTCTGTTACATCTTCTTAATTCGTCTACTAGGTAACTAGTCTAAACTAAAATTCGTGGCGGGGGTTTTGGTTTTGGAGGCGTAGGATGGAATTTCCCTCACACTCAGAGGAGGCCTACCATGGAGACAGACTCAAAATTTGTCATGATTCCTGATGGTGTCTTCTTGGATCAGGTACGCCAGAAACTGCCATAGTGGGTGTCTGGCGATTTTTATTACTAAGCAATTGGCTACATCTGTGCCATCCAGCTTGGTTTTATTGGGCCCGAGTAAACGATCGCTCAGCAAGACCATGGCACGATCAACATTATTGCGAAGGAATCGCAATATAGGTACGTTTTCCCCGAAAAAATGCAGTCTGAGAGTTTTCTATGAGATTTTCTTTTATCCAAGTTGTTATCCATGATTTATCAGAAGTGTCCAAGCTGATTACTTTGCCGGGAAAATACAGAAGTATAGCATAAGACGCTTCAGCTTGACTGGTGAAGATAATCCAACCCCCAAATGCATGCATTCGGACATATGCAATTGGAACATCCCGTGCTTTACACCAGACATTGACTATACCTTGACCTTGACACACAACTCCAGCATCTTCACGGTGACCACAGTTTTCATTTGCGAATCAACCTTCGTCACAGTCGACCAAACGGACGTTATCGTCCGCTGCGGATCATCGTCCATGTGTATCAGTCCTACACCCTGACCGAAGTGAGCACTGCCTGGTGCTGAAATTGCTCGGGAGAATCCAAGCTGACGACAAACAACATTAGCATCGTTGATGTCCCCAATAGTCGTCGCAGACAGTCCCCCACTGACCGTTTATTAACACTTCCACTCTGCCTTCATTTTCGTCGCTCCCACCAGCAAGTCTAATGACAGCGCCTGAAAAAAATAATGCAATATAATAGTGCATTATCGTACGTAGTAGTGTACTTCTCTAAAAGCCCAAACTCTACATAATTTATAACAACTTCTTTTATTTAAACAATAAAATTCAGTTAGCCTCTGACCTTTTCACGGGATTAACTCGAATTTCCGCTTATTCCAATACACTGCCTATTTTCTTCCTGTGAAACCACAGACGCCAGGTAGCTGAAAAGCTGTCACCCTATCGAGTTCCCAATATAGCGTGTAAAGGCTAAATTCCATATACGCGGGATGCGGGGGCGGTAAAAACCATAAGCTCGTTTTCACGGGAAAATAAATGCGGAAAGTGACCGAAAAAGCTTATTCGAGTTGCAGAGATGAAAACAGTTGCAATAGCGGCGAAAAGTCATTCCAACAAAATGGAACGAGCACAAGAGAGCAAAATACCATGTACCAACTGGCAGTATTGCCGCATCCCAACGAATTATATGGGGAATCTCCCCATAAAAAGGCCCCGCCCAGTTTTTTTTTTCAAACTATTTTCAGTCATTCCGGATCCCCCTACATCTTTTTTCCTTCGAAGAAACCCCAAACGTTTTCAACCTATTTGGCATATAAACAGATAAAGTATACGATTACTCTTAGTAACCGTAATATTAACCTGTGATTCCCATCCCAGGTCGGACATCAATTCGAGAAACTTCTGTTTAAAACTTCAAGCTCTTTGCCCTCAATCATCGGGTATGGAAGAGGGGGCTGTCATGTAAAAGTGTTAAGCATTTTGAGGTGTAAACTCAAGGTGAGTATCATCATCCCCTACTTTCCAAGTTGTGAACATCAATGACGCAATCTGTCCTAGGCTGAGTAACCTGTCGGACCTGTATACAAGCCCAATATCGACTAGCGTGAGACTAGCATTTTGGTAATACATTATCAATAGATCAACAATGAGTATTGTTTTTTTTTCTTGTGACACCTAGCCTGTTAAAGCAGCAATATGAGGTAACGTCCCTAAAGATAGAAGGGTATCGCTCTTTGTATCTACCGTTGTCGAATATTACCAACATGTCGTCTGCAGGACTTCGTTTGAAACAATTCAGCACATACAACTTCAGGTTACGTAGATTCATCATCATAGCCCACGGGCCGTCGGGCGTTTAATATGGATGGAGCACCCTATATAGATCCGCGAAAATCGCCCCAAATTTTGGTCCATGAATATACGAAACGTTCATCAAGAAAATATAATTTAAATTCCAGAAAGGACCGAATTCCCCCCACTGTTTTTAGCTCTCTGCGCATGCCTTATATGGCCTATATGGCTGTCGCTACGACGTCCTGATACTCGAGAGGATGCAGCCGTACAAAAGGCACGTATTCCCAGTGCTGTATTGTCGAGTCCGGACTTGAGTCCGGACTTGAGTCCGGACTTGAGTCATTTTTTCAAGGACTCGTGACTCGGGCTCATTGGTCTCGGACTCACCTTCAAGGACTTGGACTCAGGACTCGGACTCACCTTCAAGGACTTGGACTCAGGACCTCGGATTCACCTGTCCGGACTCAGTACTCGGCTTTTGTCCCTGGGTCCAGTACATACTCGAACCAAGCAGAGATGAGTCCTTTAATATTTTTCTTCATTTTTGTCATTCAAGGAATAGAACTGTAGGCATGGGCGGCGATCACGGTGGGGGGGGGGGGGGGGAACGGGGACAGTCCCCCCCCAATATTTTGGTGGGGGGACATAAGATCAATGTCCCCCCCCCTCCATATTTAGGCGAACTGGTGAAAAAATCCTACGATCAAAGGTAAGTAAGCGTAACAAGACGGCCTGACCATAGTTCTAACATATTGCTCATTTTAGTTGTTACCCAAAATGCTAAAAATTTCGCGCCGCGCGCGCGGCATTTGCCTTCGTTTTCGTTATAAATACAAAAGGCCCATGCGAAATAACTTTTCGCAGATTTGGCAGATCTGCTTCTTCTCCATTCGTGTCATCTACAATTGTGGTAAACATATGGGCAAGTCCCCAAGGATAATTTGTCTTTTTTGTGGTTTTTGCTGCCGCCCGGGGTCTTACGTGCTGCTTCTTGATAAAAGATTAAATGCAGCGAAAAACAATAGGCCAGGGCTCTTGCACATCAGCGTGTGTAGGTTTACGTGATTGACGTATTGTACTATAGGCCGGGAAAATAATTCTGAGACAGGAACATTTAACCAAACGGACAAATCTGAAAAAAATGGACACAGTTCCTGCGGATCGAGTGACTGGCTCGATTTGTTTTATTAAAGGACCGAACGAAAATGCACACTTTTTTTCCACATAGCAAATTTTCAAGATGCGGCAATTTTCTACCCCCATTGGATGACTATATGAGCACCGGAAGGTCGCGGAAATTTATGTCAATTTCAGTGATTTGCTTACTGCCGCAGACAATTAGGCCCGGGAAGTGCCGCTCCCTGAAACCCTGGGTCTGTATGAGCGATTTTTTTTTTCCTGTACGCTCAGATACACTCAACGGATGGTGCCGCGTGCACTAAGTGAAAGCTTAAACAAGACAAAACGTTTTTTGAGATATAAATTTCGGAACTTCATTGTCAATTTTATGGGGGATGTTGCATACATGCCTACTCCAGTACGGCCCGTGAGTGTCGTTTCCTGCATCTGGGGGGTCTGCGAGCCGAAAAGAAGTCCGATAGTGGCCCGTTGAAGGAATAACATCGTCATTTCTTCAAGAACATTTCTAGGAATTATAAATTTCGGAAATTTTATTGTCAATTCTAGGCATGTTGCTCACTGCCATAATGCTCAAAAGTGCCAGTCCAAATAAAAACGATCTGGGGGGTCTCAAGACGAAATAGTTACTTGTATACGTGTCGACCAATACTGGCGCAAATTGGCGAGGGCGTAAACATCGTATCGATTCCTTCGAGTTTTTCGGAATATGAATTGCGATCATTGTCAATTTTCGGGATGATGTTTCTGCATACGGCTGGAGTGTCGTTTCCTCAATCTAGGTTCTGTGGACTTAAGATGTTTCGGGTACGCTACCAGTCCAACCTATGGTGGCGCTCCCTCTTATATGGTCATGACCTCGAATGTCCCCCCCCCCCCAATAGTTAACACAGATCGCCGACCCTGCTGAGGAATTGTGAAATTCTTATGCAGCCTTTTCAGTCAATGAGTTATACAGGCTCTCACACATAGTTCATCAGACGGCGCCCCATAAAATAAACTGAAAGTTGTTGCTTCTCACAAGGCAGTACAAAGGATACGAATATAGATGCATCTACCACAATGTCACACTCATTGGATGCCAGTCTCAACAATTTCCATGACCGATTTTGCCATTTCACACTCAATCGTCAAATCAGGAAACAGGTATCAATCTCCAATAGCATATTTTTAGGGGGTGTAATATTTGGATGAGAAAGCTGTTTTTCTGCCTGTGAAACTCCTGTGGAGAGAACTCTTGTCCTATGGTTAAGTGTTGCGTAACCTGTTGCGCGATATTGCAACAAGCACCTGATTTGATATGTTACGTCTAGTATTATTACCCGAGCCTAAGTTAACTGCAATCGTTGTTCTCTTTACCCGATTAGGCAGATATGAGTTCGTACATTGCCCAAGGAGACTCGAGTGTGGCCAAATGAATAGGCTACACCTAAGCTGAAGCTAAGCTTTCCCAAAACTGGTACCACATTTGTCTATAACAGTTAACATGACACCCCTAAGTAAGACTGAACCATTTGTGCAATCAATGGAAATGTTGTCTGAGGTTAGTGTCAGGGAAAGAGTAGTCTGGTGAGGTATGGTTATCAGAGTAACTTCGAGGTAAGCGCCGGGGCTCATTCAGATGATTAATGTTGACATCAGGGGAATGGAGCTAGGCTAGTATTATAAGAACTGGGCGGTCAGAGCCTGTGTTGTAAGGTGCAATTCATGGACTGTTATGAATACAGAGTCTCAGCATTGTAATGTTCTATAGAAACAAGTGTTTTATAAACCCGTTGTGTCAAATTGTGTGAAGACGATTTTGCAGGCGCAGTCCCACATTGCTATATCACTTCCTCCCCACTCACTACACCCCACTCATGCAATAGGAGCACATGCCTGGGAGGCCCTAGCCGCAATCCATCTCCGGGCAAGCGCATGCAGTAGGCGCTGTCCATAGCATAATAAATGAGGCCTTTGGTACAACACAGCAGGGCTTGGGGGAGTTTGGACCAGGGTAGGGACGTGGTTCAGAGAAAATAGGCAGTAACTTAGGGTAGCCTAGGCCGCTTAGGTGCATCATCTGTTGGAAGTGGTATATGATTTGGTCAACTTTGGATAATTGCAGAAAGTGCTAAATTTATGGTTATGCATCCTGTTTATTATTTTCAATCATTTTTGCCAATAACACCCATTCGGTTTTCGCCATTCGCACTGTGTTCAGCATTTGAACTTTTTCAAAGGTGATGCAAAATAGTGTTTATTCCTAAAAGTTTTGTGTCGGGTGTTTGGTGTTGGACCTTTCTGTAACGGTGGTTGAGCTCCTATTTCCGATAGCGGTGTTGTTGTCGGTTTGGTGAGCTACTGAGGTTGGTGTCGGATTGCCATGTCTGACACAACACGATTAGAACTAGGTGACTGTTCCTCTGAAGTTTTCATTACAGTGCCATTGTACCTTGAATTACTCATGGACTCGGACTCATGCTTTGGGACTTGGACTCGGAATCGAACCTCACACTCGAGGCACTAGACTCGGCTCCGACTTGGACTACTGTCGTGACCTCGACTCGGACTCACCCCGAGTGGACTCCCTACAGCACTGGTATCATACAACGAGACCACACATGAAAATGAATTGTCGACATGGCAGCCCTGCATAGAAAACGTTGGAGGCACCTCTGTAAGCACATACGACCTTTTTGGGAGCTTCATTTCGAAGTGAATTGTTCCTAGTTACAGAGTATCACTTCTAAGAAAGTCATAAATCAGGTGTTGTCATGAAGGTGAGACTAGAGTACTACCATCTCTGTCCATAGCAACATAGCTGTACGTCAATTGGCTCATCTGGAGTACAAACTCTTGCCGGTCCGGATTTGATATACTCCCAGACTACGTGTTAGACGAAGTACAGCGCAACGCACTAGCGCTGGGCATGTAGACCGTTAGTGAGAACGGAGCAACCCGTGGCAAAGAGCGATGTTAAATAATCGGGTAATGTTAAAGGTGACACAACTTGAGGACGACCGTGAAATGTCAGGGATTAGTCAGTGTTCCCGGTCCATTACGACCAACTGAAGTTTTGATGCTGTTAACGCGTTGTCGCGTCCTTCGTTCTATTGCTTCCTACAGTTTTTTATAGTCATCCGCACCTTGCGGCCGTGTAAAACTGTTTGACGTTAAGAAATCTGGCACGGTGTTTACGCAATCCCGTCCCATCAAGTTGTTGTGTTTCCTTATTTCCATTTAAACTTATCACGTATTATTGTATTTGGTTTGAACTAAGCTCTATTTGTCAAAGTTTTATCATACGATTGCCTGTATTGTTAATCTTAGATGACGTTTCATATTTAACAATAGAACAATGGGAAACTTGATTGCCCATTTTGATATCTTCGTCGTTCCATATCTAACAATAACAACAATTGGGGAAACATGTGTTTTTCCATGTGCATGACACATCATGCATCCTGGCCAGCATTGAGGGATATGATTTGCCAACAATACACTCTCACTTTGCACGAATTTTCTTCACATTTCCACTCAAAATTGGCCCCTGATTCCACCTAGAAACAAAATGGCTGTTGTATTTTTTGAACGAGAGTTAAAACATAACAATGTCGGGCTTACAAACTCCTTTGTTCATACGTGGTCATACGACGACAGACAACAAACAGAGAGACAATGAGACTGCCCACGCTCTCGATCGCAGCTGAAAATGACCTCTCTAGCCCCTTATACACAAACTTACCAAATCAGGTACTTTAATGAATTGGGTGGGAACCATGGCATGCCAGTATAACGTCATCAACCAAGGCAACTATCCACTTTCGTGTTGATATAATCAAGGGGTCAAGTGGGGAGGCCCGATTCCTGGTGCGAATGGGGTACTGGCCGCTTCTCCACTTCGCTTTTTCGTGGTGCGAATGAGCACTGCAGCAGCAGATTAGTCATCAGTTTTTTTTGTACGATTGGTAGAATTTAACTCGGAATCACTTAATCCCGGGCATCTCGACCAGTTTAGTTTAGTTTTTAGTTTTATGTTTAGTTTGTTTGTGAATAATGACCAGGAAGGACATAATCCTCATAACGACGCCGGGCCACAATCCCAGGAAAGAAAATTGAACCAAACCACTAGATAATTCGCCCGTGATTCCTGAAAAAATAATCAAACTGTTCTTGACGCAATTCACACGCTTAGAGAAAACAACATTTGCAGGAAGACAATTCCACGCATTGATCACTCTCTGCGAAAGAAATATTTACGATGTCCAATCGGCCATCGCTTGCCACGAAGCTTAGACGTGCCCAATTTGCAATAGTGTAAGTAATTGGGAAAGGACAGGCCATCGATCAATGGACAATTGTTTGAAAACCTGGATCAGTCACCCGAATTCGCCTCAGCTGCATTGAAATTAGACCGAGACGCCTTATCTTTCCTGTAGGGTAAATTTTTCAGAGAGTGAATCATTCTAGTTGCCCTTCGCTGGAACGTTTTCATAACCTCTTGTCTTTTGCAAAGTTGGGATTCCACACTTGTACAGAATAATTCAGGTGGCGGTCTCAACCATTGCTTAAAAACACCTGACCACATATCAATTATCAACGAAACTGAAGTGACGTCTAATCAGCCAAAAGCCAATTACGCTCTTCTAGCGCTTCGGCACACTCCTTGGAAGGATTCAAAGAAGCATCAACAACCCCAAGATCTTTTCCTCTGAAATCACTCCTGATATTTTGGCCATTTAACTTGGAGGGAGCGTTGCGATTGTGAAACCCAACCATGCATAACTTTGGCACTTGTCGACCATTGAC
Organism: Sclerodactyla briareus; assembly: GCA_026419785.1. NCBI lineage: Eukaryota > Metazoa > Echinodermata > Holothuroidea > Dendrochirotida > Sclerodactylidae > Sclerodactyla > Sclerodactyla briareus. Next base: position 4,706 of record JAODTK010002965.1, on the reverse strand, counting down.
AAACATGTTGCCAGTTGGAAGTACTATTTGGAAATTCATATCCAGATCCCTTTGAACCTTGCAGCATCATCTCGAGCCGACTTTCCTGATACAACTAGGTATCGTCTGCGAACTTCTGAACCCTGGAATGAACAGACCCTTCAAGATCGTCAATATACGACAGAAAGAAAGGAGTTAAACGGCCCGAGAAACCGATCCCTGGAGGAAACACCACTACTGACCTTTTACCAAGAAAGACGGACCCGCCATAATGACAACTCGTTGTTCCTATTATGAAGCCACTCAAGAATCCTCTTAAGGAATTCTCCTCAATGCCAAGCTGTCCAACTTGAGCAAGAAGCTCATGAGGCACCTTGCAAAAGCTTCTGAAGGTCCAGGAAAATTATATCAACCATGGCCGTAAATGTCACCAGAAAACATTTAACATCTTCCATAAAATTCCAAGAGATTAGTCAAACACGAACGAGTTTCTTAAAAGCCATGCTGAGAATCCCTAATTCAAGGGACGATGCTCATTGAAATAATCAACCAGCTGATCCCGAATGATTGATTCCTTACCTTGCAGACAACACCAGTAGGGACTGACTGGCCTGTAATACAAGGAAGAGACCGTTTACCTTTCTGAAATAGGAGAAAACATTTGCTCTCCTCCAATCATTCCGGAACAAACTTATTGCAGAGAGTCTTATGGAAAATAATAGCGAATGGAACAGACCACTCGCCGGCAAAGGATTTTAGTAAGAAAGGATAAACTCGTCAGGGACCAGGAGCTTTATCACCTTTTAGCTTCTGCAGTTTCTACTTTAATAAACCAGGCGAGCACACATATTACAAATACTAGCGGGAAACACCGAAACGGGTCACCAAATTATCCAAGGTTCATGAGTTAAGTAAAAAATAAAAAACAGACGAGAAATAAATTATTGAGAACCTTAGCATCTCAGGCATCGATGCTGAGGTACTACCGAGTCGGAATTATGCAAAGGACCAAATGACGTCCGTGACGCTTGGCTTCCCCCTCAATAAGAGAAAAATGCCACGAGGATTCTCCTGAATTAGAGGCAATCTGCCATTCAAATCAGTTTAGCACCAGAAATGAAACGTGGAACACGGCTTTGCGAACTGAAATGCTCTAGATCAGACACGGACCAGAAGAACGATAAAGTCGCGATAAATGTCGCTTTACGTTTGGTGCCAGAAGTCAATTTGGTGGCCAGAAAAACGTCCCTTTTCATCCAGAAAGGCCTTTTGTTCTTACGGGACGTTTCTCTCCAGGAACGTAAAACTTGCATAACATCGTGAACCTTTCAAGGAACCATTCCAAGAAGTCAGCAGTATTCGTACTTCTAACAATTTGATGCCAATCTACTTCGCAAAAAAACCTAGAAATGCATCGACATTGGCCTTCGCGAAAACAAGGGGAACAAGATAACACTCTGTGGGAGTATGACGGAATAAGAACATTGAAAGCTAAATATCGTGATCACTGCACCGGCTACCCAAGCGTCTACATATTACAGATCTGCGATCACTGCCTCAAACTAAATCCAAAAGATTATGCTTTCTGTTAGGAAATGTATATTGTGAGAAAGGAAACAATCCTGCGTGACATTGAAAACGCCAGATCCATGACTGGCCACTAGTACCATTAGACAAAGAAATAACTGGATAATTGAAAACACCCAAAATGATTGTAATCTTCCCAGAACAACTTCGAAAAGCATGTCGGAAAGAAGGGAGTGTTGTCTCCAGTAGTATTGGAGAACGGTACACAACGCCAATAATAAAGAAAAGAACTGGAATAATACCGGATGAGTTAGACGGAATTCACACCAAACAGAGTCGACAAAACTCACACAAATATCGGCTCTTCTCAAAATATTCAAGTCCGACTGCACATACAACAAAACTCCACCACCAATGCCAGACGGAGTATTGGTCCTATCTTGCCTATAAACACATACCAGGACGGTAACCTTCGGGCTGTGGAAATACACTGTTCACCCACGACTCTGTAATACCAATGACCGTGGCTTGCGTCCTAGCTAAAATCTGCAACTCATCAAACTTGTTCCTGATACCTTCAACATTAGCACAGGAAAAAACAGCTGGCTAACATGTCTATCGTATGGAACTCGCCAGACCTAACACTGCGATGCTTACTATTAATAACCTTGCCAGTAAACCTACGGACACAAGAAACCATCGCCCCCAAATTAGTTAAACACCCTTCCAAGCAGGAATTGACCAACTGGCCGAACATGAAGACCCCGCACTATTCAGGTGAAGACCATCTTTAGCGAAAAAGATCCCTCTTCCCCAGAAGAAACACGAAAACATCCACAAAACTGATCGCCCTACCCAGCGCACTCTAAATCTACCCACCTGTTGAGACCCGCTATCGTCCTACCATCAACACGACGAATCGCGACGTCTAACATCCTAGTGGACTTCAGCCTGCACAGCCGTTCACGGAATCGGGATCTGAGGAAGTCCCCTGACTTGGACACCCGGAGATTACTTAGTGCCTATCTCGACAAACCCCCCCTCCTTCATCTCCCTGATCTGTTAACCTTCTCATCTATATCCTTCCATCTTGGCTTCGGAACACAAAACACGCGGACGCTTCAGCTATCTATGCGGAAGAAATTGCTGTCAACAATACCGGACAATCGATATGCCCCAACAGCAAAAAACTCCTTTTTAACCTTATCCATTTTCCCAACGTCAACTTCATTTCCATCCACCCCGACTGAAACCACCCGCTCTGACTGCCGCCCCCCCTCTGTACTCTCACCCGCCCCCACGCCATCCAAATGACCCCCCTGCACTGCCTCCACAACGCCAGCACACTACAACTAGCCTAGTGTCAGGCAAGGACAACCACTACTTCCTTGTCTCGGCAGCAGCACCCATACCTAAACTTTTCCCAAGGACTCTAACGTGCCCCAAGCCTCGCTTCGAGCCAGCGGAGGTCTAGGCCACTCTATAAAATATTAACCATCCGTTTAGTGTCCTCAAAGCTCACACCCTTGGAAACTCAGTCCCGCATTCAAAACTCAATCACATATCGAAACCGGCAGGCTACAGCCTATTCTTCCCTCCATATCAGCAAATAAATAGAAGACAAAAAGTACAGAGAATGAGAATAAGTAGGGGGCCTACCAGTGAAAAAAAGACTAAGGCAAAAGAAGAAAAAGGAGTAACGGTTAAAAGCAACTCACAGACACTACCAATCGCAAAAACACAATACGGCTTGCGGAATACAAAAGAAGGACTACAGGCTGGGTACTGTATAACCAATGAACATCAACCAAAATTAGTGACTATTGAAGAGCTGGAAAGTCTAGGTTACGTATTCAGGGACCACGGCAGCCAAATGAGAAATGCGGGGGCTATCCATCAAAGCGGACAAACGGCTCATGGTACCTAATTTTGCGTCCTGGGGTTTGCTAAGGGCTCATGCCCACTAGCGGTTCCAAATCACCGAACCGACTATATGCGATGCCTGAAACCACGCGAACGCCAAAAAAAAATGGTCCATGAAACTGAAAGTGGCAATCAATACATGAAGCATGAAATAGTGTAGTTGACTGCAATTTCTACTATTGTTAATCTGCAAAATCTCCCCGTGAAAACAATCACGGTGTGATCAAGACTGGCTTATGCCACTACCCATTGTCTTTTTGGGAAGGCGCCGCGGAAGCGGGGGCGCGCGGTAAAGCCCGTTACCCATAATGCCACCTGGCGCCCTTGCTCGATGATGTGTGAGGCGCGCCGCTTGCATATTTCCTCCGTAAACGTGCGAGCTTCTAAGATAGATATTCATCGGTGACGAGGATTATTGGAATATAAAAACAAGAACAAACCTTGTGCTTCGGAACATTTGAACCACTGGGTAACCACACGGAGGGACACCAGTATGAGCCAACGAGGTCTTGTGCGCCCCATTCTGACTTTATTCGTTGTGACGCTGGGAGCAGAGTAGACCTACTGGTTGCAGGCTACGCCACAGACTGACGAATGGGTCGGAGAGTGATCTTAATAAAGTAGAGGAGTTATTTCATTATGGTGGCTATCGGCGCACGTAGTACGATCCGTGATGAAAGCGGGATGGTTTGCATTGGTAATTCAATCCATGCCAGTGCATCCGGGAGAGGAAATCCTAGTAGTACGTAAATTGGGGATCCTACCGCAATCACCCCAAAAATCGTCCAAGGGTCTCTCAAATATACCTTAAAGTAGTATGTAAAATGGGCCCTCAGGTCGAAATCCATAAGCACGCGCGGGAACACCATCCCGTGTATGTACCTGCTTGGTATCCAACGGGGAGAGGGATACCTTGTTCACATGTGACTAAGATTAAAATGAATTGGATATTAAGGGGGGGGGGCTTCATTCTGAACTTATAATCCTATTTTAAACCTGACGCTGAATTCAGAAAAATTTTAAATAAGCTCCTTTTTTGTTTCATCTAGAGCTGCTTGTGTGATTGATCATCATTTCTTCTAATCTTTTTCATTATGAACTTGGCCAGTTCTTTGTAATAAGTAGAAATTCTTCTTGACTGATAGCCCATCATCAGAGCTTGTGAAAATATTCACAATAGTAGTTAGTTTTTTCTTTGCAAAAATTCTAATTTCATATGTTTCTAGTTTAGTTTGTAGTTTTTTATTGAAACATTTTTCGCCAACACAATAACACCA
>JAODTK010002954.1:0-175864 GCA_026419785.1 Sclerodactyla briareus | reverse complement strand
TTTTAAACTTTCAAATAGAGTAGCGTGTAAACACGATATTAATTCACTTTCCGTACCGGTTCCAAGTTCACACTTGCCACTTCCTCCCCTTCCACTGGCCGATTTTGCACTCCAACGACTGATGCTGCTCATCATCTCTCGTTGACCCGTTTGTCTTTCTCTAGCACAATATTCTACTTCGTCTGCTTTGTTTATTCGGTGTTTATTCACTGTTCGGTGTGGAAGCTAATGCAGAACAGTGGTCGAACAGGAGGCATGCGGACTCCCTGTTCATCTTGTTTGTGTCTTCCATTGTTTGTTTTTGTTTGTTGGTTGGGTCACTTGCGTTCGCTCCCAGCACAATAATTAATTGAACCCACGTCCGAATGCCAAAAGGCGGCGAGGGAAGGTGAAGATGAACTAATTTCTTGTTTCATATCGGCTTCAATATGTTTGTATTTGATAATTTTGTCAACAGGAATACTCTTATTCTTGTATTTTTTCCATTACAATTTATCCATTAAACTTTTAAAACCTGAATTGAGGAAAATGAATTACCCATTTTTATAATAGTTGTGTCCTGGTAAATGAAATTCCCGGCATCTGAAAGGTACATCTGTCAAAACAATTCGGGGATACGCTCCGCCGCGAACCATGGGCGCGCTAAGCTTCTAGACAGTCCGTCCCCACCATTTCAAAACAAAACGGCGCTTTTGGCACTGTTTCCCACGCTAATAACGGAGTTAGTGAAATTTTCCCATGGCTGTATAACTGTAACGGGTTTGTATGTGTGCCCCACAAAATGCCCCGCATCACGATATTGAAAGAGTTTAATGCCGCTACGGCTTATATGTTTCATAATATTTTCCAGTGCCCATTGTTTCAGTGTTTTCTGCGATTTGTATCAATCCTGTTTTAGTCGAGGAACCGGGGGGCACATCCGAACCGAGACCGAACCAGAGGGTGACCGAGACCGGGACCGAGACCTGGAGCACACTTCGAGACCGAGACCAGAAAGTGTCGAGACTGAGACAGAGACAGAGACCGAATGTATATTTTTATATCGGGCACCAATTCGAGTCGAACTGTATGGGTAGGCCTATTACACCCATATGCTCGATTTTTGATGATATACAACCTCTGCTCATTGATACTTGCTTTTTTCTACATCTGCAAAACAAGTCAATACTTCTTCTTCCCGGAATAGTCCAACCACTGAGCATAAATCAAGGTGGTGCCATGTGAGCATGCATCCCCGCCCACCATGAGTCCCCCTCCCTAGTTTCCAAAATTATCATGAAGCCATGACCCAAATACACACCTCCTCATCCTTTAACATAAAAAGTAAAAATAAGATTGTGAAGACCCTGCAAGGATGCAGACTGACCTCTATGTCATTCAACACTACGAATATAGCACCGATAAACGAACAATTGCCAGTGCGAACTGCCATGGATGAGCCCCCCCCCTCCCACCACTCACTGGTCTACCTATTTCAATGGCATGGCAAGCATTCTTGCTCTGCACCCCTTCTGACAAAGCATCAGAGTACTGAGGATTCATAACAGGACACCTCGTTCTTCATCGTGGCAGGTGGGGGAAAACTATTGTGTCTCCTTCCATAGCCCCATCCCTAGATTCCAAAATCATATCAATAAACTTGATCCCTCAAATGCAGTACCATAGATTCTACCCTGTGTTCGATGACCAATTCAAGACCATGTTACTGTAACGTTTAGGCCTCATGTATTCAAAATGAGAATTCAGTGTTTAGGCAAGTTCATACTTTGTGGACTCTTCCACAAATACCAGTACAGTTTAGTGGTCATTTTTAACTAATCAACAGCTTGAGCTAGCAAATAATAATAATACTAATAATTAATAATAATATAATAATAATAATAATAAAATAATAGTATAGATACCCCCCTGCACAACAATTAATGCACCACTGGGCTAGGCTAGGACTACTAGACTTGTAGGCCTGAATTACTATAAAGTTCTTGAAAATACATCATGATTGAATAGCCATAAAATAATCATGACAAAGTAGCTAATATAAAGCATCCAGGTACCATGTAAATTAAGTGTACTGAGAATCAATTCCTCTTTCAGGGACTGTGCAGCCAATGTCGGATCAACTTTCGACGAACTGGTACTAACATGACATGAAGGTCTAACTCATCCGCGGAAACGAAAACAAATTATGTTCACAGTCTAATATGATAATTGATAGTATATGGATTTACTGCAGTACTAGCATAATTCAATAAAATTTAATGCTCCCTCCCCCCCCCCCCACCTAAATTAGTAATTGAAATCACTGAATATTCAACCCTCCTCTATTCTATACAGTATCAGGTCAGGAAATTCAGTTAAATACAGAAGAGTTTTGATGTACGTAACCGGGGTTTCATGTTTATAAGGCCGGGTTCTTTTTTATTATTCAGTTTTTTTAATCATGCGTTAAGGTTCAATATATTAGGGTTTGATAAAAATCAGGTTGAACAGGCTTAACAATACGGCGTTGAAAAATGGTTTGGAAGCCAACAGGATAACGATTCAGGTTTGAACAGACACTGACAATTATTTAGAGCAATTTGATTGGTGCAGCCCAATATAGCCACGGTCAAATAACGGCATTATTAACTCTGACCCAGTTACCAGGCTTCTGATTCCTTGCCTTACTGTATACTGTGACTATGTGAGTGACTGCCAAGACGTTTGAAGCTAGCAAAACCTACTGGGGGCCCGGGGCTGTTTCCCAATTGAACCAAGTAACTCAAAGGAACACTCCAAGTAGCTAGTTCATAGCAAAGCTCAACTCCTGAATTGCTAGATGATTTTTCGCTGGAACTAGGAATATTCGGAAGAAAAAGACGACACCAAATTTTATAGGTATATTATTTGTATATAATATATTTTACTGTCTCGAAGCGGCGAACAGCCAAGCGAATTTCCGAGACCAGAAGGGTTCGAGACCGAGGATGATCGAGACCGAGACCAGCAAAAATACTGTTCGAGACCGGTATCGAGACAGAGATGGTCTCGAGACACTACAACAATGGTATCAATTACGCAACAATTTGATACGATTATTAAAAGGACGCGAATAGAAAAATGGTTAAACTTCAACGTGACTAAAAACGAAAACGACAAGTAAAGGTCGAAACAAGTACGTGTCAAGACAAGTGAAAAAAACAAGGGCCAAGTCGGAACGTCTTGGTGCTGTGGACAGCAAAATTCCGTGGCAAATACACTGCATGTCGTTCGCCATTTCATATTTATTGTGTGTGCACACTTTAATTGACCTTTACTGACATTCTGTCATAACCCATGGAGACTGGAACATGTCTTACCACATTGGACTAATATTTTGCTACAGTGCCCATTCCTAGGCTGTGGCAGTGAACAGTGGATGGAAAACACCCACATTCCAACAGAAATGAATATCTGACATTGGTGACACTCCTAGTTATAGGTGAACCACTCCCACAAGTGTACCATTAAACAGCATTTGGAGGGGGGAGGGCGCAAGTCCCCATTGATACGTCATCACTTAGAATTGGACCGAGAGTTAATGTAACAAATCCCTGTGAGGCAGGGGCTAATGTAAACTAGGGCAAGATGTGATGAAAGACAAATCCTCTCCCCGTGGGAAAATTAGGTTTTATTGTAAACTATTTGAGACAGGGACCTTTCTGACAGATAAGGTAAACACTGCTCAGCAGAGGATGAAGTAATGTAAACAAACTTGTCGGGCAGTAGAAGAGCTCAAAAAAAGTTGGAAATTGGGGGTAATAATGGATTTAATTAAAATCTAATAACACTAGGCGAACATAATGTAGATTGAGGCTAGCATAGTGCAAGATTCTTCCACCCACCAAGTTTCAAAATGATCGCATGTATGGTTTAGTTTAGAAGTTATGAATTAACGTGACGAACAGAAGGATCGAACGAAACGGACGGACGAAAACGAAACGAACGAACGAACGAACGACAAGAAACGAACGAACGAACGGAAGGTGAGACATGATGACTTGTGAGCTGCTCTCCCGCACTAAAAAACAAACACGCACACAGAAAACCACATAACCACGCATAGCAGTAGCAGTATGGAAAAGGGGAACGACCTGGAGAAACAGGCCAGAAAAATAACGATAGCCGAACGAGAGATGGAAAACCTAGAAACATAACAGTGCGGAAGAAACCAACGTTCGTAAAAAAAAACCTAAACAGCAAGTCACTATAGAGACGAGGCGTAGGCGGCATAAAAAAAATCCGTTAACTGGCAAAAAACAAAAGTGAAAGACGAGACAACTAAAAAAACATGGGTCTGAAAAAACAACGCAAAAGACGCCGACGAAAATGCTGGATGATAAAACATTACAGGACTCGAATTTACCAATCAGTCACCGCTTAGTAGTACAAAGTGCAATGTTTGAAAATTAAGTTCTTGCTATGCTGGAATCCGGATGTTATCTTTGACCTGTAATGGTGGGCACCCATACCTTGAATGCCCATAATGATAATTCCACTCGATAACATTAACACCATTCTTGGAGATGCAGGTAAAATAGTTCTAACTTAAAGTGCGTTCCGCCAATGATGGCAGTGGAGAAGTCATTAGGTAACACAGAGATACCGTTTTGCAGTTAGGCCCCTCCTGCGTAAACAACTGAACAATCCTGGCTGGAGGGAGGGGACGGTTGGAGTGGATGGCCCCCTAACCAAGTATTGGAAGATTACGCGTAAGAACTTCACAGCAGGGAGAATCAGTAAAAGGACGTGACTAGTAGTAGGCGTACGTGGCAGCAGTCCACATTCTTAGGATTATGTCGAATTAGTTAAAAACACGGGCGAGGTTAATAATGACCGAAAAAGCATGCGATGGAACTTTTTTTATGAGAGTTATGCATAGCAGTAGCTCTCCCATACAGTCGACACGCTGAGGGCTCCCTCACGATTTTGAACTGATACACCTAGACGCCAAGTTCCCGGAAATCAACCGTAAGGTGGCAACACACACGAAAGCGTGATGGAACACTCCTATTTGTTTAGTAGCCTGATCGACGGTAATGGTTTTAAACGCCAATTTATGTTTGTTCACATTTAAATGACTCTACTGAATCTGTCAGAACCATGGAATGACTTGGAACATGTTCAACACATTGCCTAAGATTTGCTACAGTGCCCATTCCTAAGCCTGTGGCAGGAACAGTGGAAACACAATTTACCACAGAAAATGAATATCTGACATTGTTGACATATTAGTTATAGTTGAACACCCACAAGTTACCATAAACAGCATTTTTAGGAGGGGGGAGGCGCAATAGCACCATTTCTACGTCATACTTAGAAATTGGCCGAGATGTAAGGGAAAACAAATCCTGGGAAGGCAGGGGGCCTAATGGTTAACTAGGCAAGATGTGATGAAAGACAAATCCTCTCCCCGTGGACAATAGGTTTTATTGTCAATATTTTGAAGAACAGGACCTTCATGACAGATAAAGGTAACATGCTCAGAAGAGAATGACAGTAATGTACACAAACTTGTCTGGCAGTAGAGAGCTCAAAATAAAGTGGAAATTGGGGGAATAATTGATTAATTTAAAATCTATAAACACTATGCGAACATAAATGTAGCTGAGGCTAGCTAGTGGCAAGCTTCATCCACCCACCAAGTTTCAACCTGATCGCATGTGGTTAGAAGTTATGAATGAACGTGCGAACAGAAGGGACGAACGAAGGAAGACAACGAACGAACGAACGAACGAACGAAGGAACGAACGACGAACGGACGGAAGAGACATGATATGACTGGTAGAGCTGCTCTCCCGCAGCAAAAAACAAAACGCACACAGAAAACCACCATAAACACGCCATGCAGTATGAAAATGGACGACCGGAGAAAACAGGCCAGAAAAATAACGATAGCCGAACAGGAACGAGTGGACAGCTTAGAAACACAGAACAGTGCGGAAAGAACAACGTTTAAAAAAAACCTAAAACAGCAAGTCACCTATGAGACGGAGGCGTAGGCGGCATAAAAAAAATCCGTTCACTGGAAAAAACCAAACGAAACCGAGACAACTAAAAAATGGGTCTGAAAAAACACGCAAAAGACGCCGACGGAAAATGCTGAAGCTAAACATTAAGACTCGAATTACCAATCAGTCCCGCTTAGTAGTACACGTTGCAAATGTTTGAAAATGAGTCTCTATGCTGCTGGATCGGATGTTATCTTAACTGTAATGGATGGCACAATAACTTGAATGCCAATAATGATTAATTACCACTCGATAACATAAAACCATTCTTGGAGAATGCAGGTAAATAGTTTCTAACCTAAAAAGTGCCGTCCGCCAATGATGTCAGTGGAGAAGTCACTAGTAACACGAGCTACGTTTGCAGTTAGGAACCCCTCCGCGATAACAACTGAACAATCCGGCTGGAGGGAGGGGGGACGGTGGGAGTGATGGGCCCCCCTAACCAATTATTGAAGATTACGATCCGTAAGAACTTCACAGCAGGAGAATCAGTAAAGACGTGACTAGTCAGTCGGGTCACGTGGCAAGCTAGTCCACATTTCTTATGGATTATGTCGAATTAGTAAAACACGGGCGAGGTAAATAATGACGAACACAATCGACTGGAACTTTTTTTTTCTGCGATTATGCATAGCAGTACTCGATCCATACGTCGCACGCTTGACGGCTCCCTCAACGATTTTGAACTGATAACCTAGACCGCAAAGTTCCGGAAATCCACCGTAAGGTGGCGACACACTAAACTCTTGATGGAACACTCCTATTTGTTTAGTAGCCTGATCGACAGTAATGGTTTGAAACGCCAATTAATCTTTGTTACAGCCGACCTGATGTGCGTTTGACGACGCAATGATACCTTGCTCTATTTTTTAAGGGACTAATAAATCATTGTAAATCTTCGCAGGCGCGTTTTTTTGGCCGAAATTTAGGATTTTTGGGCGATACGTAATCTTCTTACTCATTAACACCTATGACCCTGATTTACGGGCGATTACGTAATCTATTCTGGCCGTCATTATCACATTATGACCCGAGGTCATATTGACGAAAACAACACAACAATACAACAACACACCAACACCATAACATATAACAACAACAACAACAAGAACACACAATAACAACAACACAGTCGGACTTGTTCGAAGACGTTTGAAGAAACCGGTTGAAAGGTAAATGACAGTCTTAGCTGCACGCACATCGTACGTAGGCGCATGAGATGCAGATGACTTGCGCGTGTGGTATTACAGTGCGGGAGTAGAAGGCATTACCAGACATGAGCGTTACATACCGCTCCGTCAACAGAACTGACTTGCCTTTTCTTGCCAAGTGTCGGACTTATGAAGCGTTAATAGTATATTGGGGTAGGCGTTAAGATTACGGTGGTTACCTGACTGAGTAGGCTAAAGTGAAGGCTCGACCGTAGGCTAAGGTTAGCCTAACGTTAGGCCCTCAGCTTGCGCCTAGCCTGGGCGACCATATAAAAATCTCACATTACAAAATTCTACAAATTACGGTTTACACAGTCGCCGCCGCAAAATAAAAAATAGCATAAACACTATCCAGCCCAATATCATTCGAGAAGCCTTACTTAGGACTATTTATTGAATGTGGTTGTAGTAGAATATGAAGTTGGCGTAAATGAATAGGTAGGCTTTACCTTGCATAAGGCTTGTACTGGCCATAATGTTCTTACATCACTGGCTATTGTGGAAAACAGGATGTAGGGTGTGGCACGTCAGTCAAATGAGGGACGAAGTTGAATGAATACATTACCAGTCTATGCCTACGCATAATCTTGGATGTGGAGTCACCTAAAGCTGAACAACTTTCCAGTGTGGCGCACCAGTAAAAAGATGTCGTTGTCTTTCAATTACTTTACATTTACATGTAAGAAAATCATCAACAAAGCTGATTTAGTTCTGTTTTTTATAACCTTCTAGTGGTTTTCGGCTGACCATGTAACGTCAGCGTGACATTTACTTTCCACGTGAGAAAGTCCCCAAAATTTTGATTGATTGATTTTAAACACCTAAGAAACATATTTTAATGATATAATGAATTAAGTTCGGTCTTAACATCACAAAATATGGGATGTATGAAAATGGAAAATAGAACCCTATCATTAGGTGGAAGGATGCCATTCCCTTTAGGGTAGGCATCCTCTTTCACCACCAAACATCGTCAAGCAGAATTCTCCATTGCCAGCTTACAGCGACATATTCTCTGTATTATTAAGCAAACTTAATTGCCTCCAGACAAAAAGGCCATCGTGTGAAGAGGCCTTTAACCACACTTGAAAGAGTTGGGGAGGGCAACACTTCGGTGGGGATTTTAAATATGGATGCAGTAAAAATGGTCCAAGTTATAACTATTACAACTAAGAGTCACTCTACAACATGCCCATTAACTCCCTGTCGTAGTAGCATGGGATGGAATCTCGTCACACTAGTGTGTTACAACTTAGATATAACAGATGCTCATCACAAAGGCGAGTCAGAATGTATTACCACCATTTCATATTCGCACCTCTTCGCCAACCCGCAATGGACGGGTAGTTCGGTTTGAAGAGGAGACACAGCGGATAGGTCATTCCTCCGTAACGTACACTATCTGTTATATATAAAACACCTCCCATATAACTCGCCATTGACCACCCCGCAAGGAAGGCTCTATTCTGGTTCGAAACTCTGGATATTAAATGTTGGCCGGGCAGCCTTCCGGGTATCTGAACTGATAATACAAACTCTCTTGGCCCGTAGGAATGTGGATACGACAATTGTATTCTAGAAGAAGTAGCGGGCCGGGCCGAACGAAATGGAGCATGAACAAAAGCATGAGGTAAAACTGATTAAAAGGGGATGACTTGAATAACGAACGAGTGGCGGGTTAAGAACTGAATCCAGCAAAGTCGCAAGGTGCACAGAAGGACAAGGAATGCCTTCGGAAAAGTAGTTAACCCCTATCAATCAGCATGCTGTGAACTCGGTGGCCTCACGATTAATCTGCGGGAGGGTATCAGGTCAGTCCCACAACTAACAATAGCCGTACTCGTTTCAGCACCCACTGTCATTTTGTATTAAGTGTCAACGCCTTAAACTCCTCTTGTAATATGTATACACATACACAAGTACAAAAAAGTAATTGAGTATGGGACTTGAGATATAACATACGATCGAGGCTTCTTGTTCAAAATTCAAACTATCAGCGGAATGAATTTACGGAGAAGTGATAGATCCCCGATCTGTTAGTGGTGTAGGACTGAAAAGTAGGCGTATTAATAAAAAAATAGTAGATCTGATAAATGTGTCCAGGTAAATTGAAATGCTGGGCGACAGCGTAACCTTTTTGTAATAAACCGACAATCGGAAGGCATGATCTATCGCCTATACATTGATTTAGCCAGGGCGGCGCCACGGGGGGGGGGGGGCAAGGGCGGTTGCCCCCCCTATGGGTTTTAAGCCGAAAAAATAAAGAATCGTTTAAGATGTTTCAACGCACTAGTTTCGTGTAGGGGGTGGGGTGGGGTGAGTTGTCTATATATGTTACGGTACTACTACTATATCAAGTTTGTCGGATTCGAAAAAATCTTCGTAGATGGGGGTGGGGGGCACGTTCCCCATCAAAATACTAGTGGAAAACAAAATTGTTGTGGTGATAGTATTAACTCTTGTGTAAAATGAAAAACCCAATGATTTTCGCGCTCTTAGCGCGAGTGGCCGTTGTTTCTCATCGTTTTATTTGATCCGATGATATCCCACGATGGATCAAATGTACCCAAAACATCAAGTTTCGCGGATTCAAACAAATCTCCGCAGATAGGGGCCACGTTCCCCCAATCAAATCCTAGTTATTGGGTAAATGGAAAAACCCCAATCTCGCGCGTCACGCGGCGCCGGCTGTGTTTTCGTTGTCAATTTTCATTCCATCCGATTTTATGCCACGCATCAACTTAATGTATCAAAAACATGAATTTCGCAGATTCGAACAACAAATTCGTCGTTAAGGGGGGGGGGGGGCATGTTCACCCAAATCCCACAAATGTAAAATGGTTGTGGTGACTAGTTTTAAACACTAGGTAAATCAAAAAACCCAAAATTTTTCGCGCGCTTTCGCGGGCTGGTTATGTTTTCTAGTCAATTTTCATTTGTCGAGTTATGCAACGCATGAATCTAATTGTACCGAAAATCAAGTTTGACGGATTCGAAACATTTTCAACGATGGGGGGGGGGCAAGTTCCCAATCAAATCCTTGTGAAAACAATGGAAAAATGTGTGGGTGACAGTTTTTAACACTTAGGTTAAATCAAAAACCAAAAATTTCGGGCGATTCGCGCGCGTGGTGGTGTTTTCCACAGCAATTTTCATTTGATCAGAGATACTGAAAACAGATTCTAATTGTACCGAAAATCGAGTTTGTCGGATTCGAACAAACCTTTAAAGATGGGGAGGGGGCACGTCCCCCCAAATCAAATCAAAACGTTTTCGTATGATGGGGGGGGGTCATGTTCACCCAAATCCCCAAATTGAAAAAGTTGTGTGTTGATCGTTTTTAACACTTAGTTAAATCAACAACCCAAAAATTTTCGCGCGCTTAGCGCGCGTGGTGGGGGTTTTCTACAGCAATTTTCATTTGATCAGAAGAATTATATGTCCAAGCATGAATCTACTGTACCGAAAATCAAGTTTATAGGATAGAACCAACCTTTCAAGTGATGGGGGGGGGGCAACGTCCCCCAAGCAAAAAAAATCAAATCCGTGTGTGAAAAAAATAAAAAATGTTTGGTGGTGATAGTTTTTAACATTCTGTAAGTATAAAAAAAAACATTTCCACGCGCTTCGCAGCGCGTGCCTGTGTTTTCTTCGGCAATTTTAATTTGACCCGATTTTATTATGACACGCAGATATAACTACTTGTACCGTTGGGGCTATCGACTTCAGAGGGAGGCGTTTCATCAGTATTCGGCTGGGGGACGCATCGGCCCCCCCAGTCTGTATGTACTCCAGCGGTTATTTAGTCCAACAATCGGCCGTACAAAGTTCAGTACAATCTACACATGCCGCATATAGGAGCACCTGTAACTGAAGGCCGACGTTCACGATCGAGTTTTTTTGTCCTGTGTACGCTATCAGTTTATTGACTGATATGCGGTCGAGTGCTGGGCGTCGGGAACTGCCCTCGCACATAAAGTAGGAAATTTCAAATGAAAAATACCCATGTACAAAAATGACAGGACAAAAAAAAGCCAACTTAAAGATTTTTCAGTGTCGATTTTGATAAAACGGCCCAGAGAGGCGACCTCCTGTCATCTGGGAGTCAGACGGCCAAATTTTTCGGGTACGCTCCGCGCCAACTGTGGTGGCGCTCCATTAGATACGTCAATCATCAAGTTTCGCCCCCCCTATTGTAAATCCTGGCGCCGTCCCTGATATTAGCGATACAGCATTGGCGGTTTGTTGCAATTGAATTGCCCGGGGTGAGACTGGGAATCACACTGGGGTGCAGGCATGTCGGTTTGTGTATGCATTGTGCTTGCACATTGGCGCCTCTTGGCGTCACACGGAGATTTATTCCGCCTTCTATACTGGTTCAATGGGGGTTCAAACTGCTTTTCTAGCGATCCATGGCATGAGGTTAGGCCGGGGCTACACTCAATGAGAAAAGGAGTGTCCTGAGAAGAGGTTGGCTATGCCTTCTAATATTGAAGGAAGAGACGATTTGTCTGAGGTTTGAGGGTGTGCCGGATCCTGGCACTAGTCAATGGAACGTTTTACAATTTCTTGGCTATTGTGAGTGGCGGAGATTGAGTTATCTCTCGTTTAGGCCTGGCTAAGGCACACTCGATTGAATGCAAATGGGTGTTATTAAAGTAGATACTCAGGGGAGCCATATGTCAGGAAGGCACCTAACCGCATCCACCCACCGCTCCCAGTCGCATGGCCTACTCCGCTCTGGGCAAGCGCCAGGCCTGGTCCTGAATAATCTCCAACCAAAACTCCCAGGGTTATCTCGACGCTGCGCCAACCACAACCCACCGGAATCCCGTTCACACAGGGGAAACGGTTGGGCAGATCGTCAGCCAGGCCAGGGCTTCGCCATGATGCCCAAAGAACGCAGTTGGCGATCGCGAATTAGCTCACCTCCTCACGAAAGCCCTGCCGTTGGATACACAATATTAGTATCAATATTTTCATTATTCTCCAGAGAACCATAAATTTCAGTAATTATATCGCCGGGTAGAGGAAGACTATGCTTGATGTTCCTAGGATAGCGGAAGAGCATTCCGTTACTCATTGTATAAACGAATATTTCAATCATTAGGTTCAATAATTTCGATTTGCCAAAGGAAGAAGAAAAAGACAGCGCATACTGACGTTTGTCGATAACAGTAATCGCATCACATTATTGGAGCCCCAACGAATGTATACACTGTTCACGACAAGAAGAAAAGGAAGTGATTGGCTTGTCGAAAAGGCAAAAATATGATCGTGATCAGGATCTAAAAGCCGCTGCCCCAATGCAAAAGAAAAAATCATTCCTGTATTATTACAAACTCATCTCTTACGCGCTCTACGCGGCCAGTATTACACGTAGCAATGGTATTAGGAGAATCGAGGATCCTTATATAATGCTGGGAAAAAGTGAAATAAATGACAATGATAATTCCCATCACCTCATATATTTCGGAAAAAAATGATGGGATGCATCTTGATCAGATCCGTTCAGTCAGGCGAAAGGTGGGCGAACTGCAAACTCTACTTAAACTGCAGGTGGAGGACGTTCTTCTGTCTCACTCCCATGATTGTGCAATTTATAAAGCGGAAATATTAAGGGGCACCCAGTATACCCCATACATTGTTCGCCAATTTACAGGTGCCTATATATTAAAAAGCTTAGGAGTGCTAACATACCAAGCTGAGCGCTATAAGAGCCCACCTGCGGAGCGCGTTCCAGGCCACCCAAGAAAACAGTCACGGGTCCATGTGTAAGTGACCACAGTGCAGCTGAAATTCAAGGCGGGGGGGGGGGGGGGTCGGAGGGGGGGGGGGAAAGGTCAAGCTGCGTCACTACAGACGGACAGCAAGGAATGAATGCAGGTTACTAACGGTCACTTTATCCCACAATTCCATCCCTGAAGGTTTACTGGGTCATGGTTTTGCCTCTGATTGCTACCAATCCCCTCACCTTAGGCACCCAACGAAAGTGTGGCCCTGTGGTAAGGGTGTGACCCAGTACAGTATATATGCTAAGGGACATTTCGGAGAGGCCAACGAGCATAGCGATGGATTTTAGCGTAAAGTTGCAGATTTTAGGACACGAAAGCGCTGACACCATCATAACTGGATAGTGACAGTTATTTATCTCACAACACCCCAAATAGTATGTGTTGAGGTTATGGAGTGTCTCTGCACTACTTACAATTATTTTCTGTAGAATTCAAACAACACTGTGTTACTAGCAAACCTATCCCGGTGCTGTGTAGAAATTAACAACATTATGTGTGAGGTTGTGTTGAAAATACACACAAATTGTGCAAATCCTTACACAGTGCTCGTTATAATCTCTACATAACATCGAGATGGGTGTTATAGTACACAAACATTTGTTTTTAAGGGTAGAATCGAACCGTTACGTTCTGCCTTAGTTTTCCTCATTTATTCAGCCAGGTGTGGCCAGAACGCTGCCAGTTACTAATGAGAATCAATGCTCATTCTCGTAGAAGTTTCGGAAGCCTATAAATACATGTAGACTGAATGAGTCAGTTTACTAGTTAAACACTAGCTTTCTCGAGCCAGATGAGTACGATAGCTCAGTTGACGAGAGCGAATCACACGTCGAGCAGCGTGTGGTCGACTGCCCGTACTCGAGTTTCCCCAAAATTATTTCCTCTGCCTACCAGTGGAAGTCAATTTAAAACACTATTCACATGGGAAGGTGCACAGTGTGAATAATTTGTGCATTGTGTAATAGGCAACAATGCTATATGGGGAGCTATTGTGCACAAAATGTTGTCTTGTCATAGTGATTGCAGTGACTTGATTAAATATTCACCACAAAACTTGGTCAGTGTCATGGTGACTAGATTGTACCTACAGTATGTTCAGGAATTACAAGCAATTATTAAGCATTAAAAACGGTCAAAGGAATTGGAAGTACATTGCCCAATAGGTGGTCATTTCTATGATTGACAATATTACAACACACATTTATTGAGTGTAAGTTTTTTTTCGCAATAATCACTAATTTCTTGTTTGAAGAATGAAAAGACCACATCCATGTTTTGGGCAATAGTTATACATTTCCTTATTAAAAGAAGGGCAATGCATAGGTTCGGGACATCACTGTTGGTGTTGTCAGTGTTCAACGCTCCGGGAATGTGTTCCATTCATTCAGGTTCATTAGTTTTGCAAAAGCATGTCGATATATGGTGTATTATGCCCGACCTTTTCTTTCTAGCAGTAGTTTCAAGATAGCGAATACAAGAGGTCTCTTCATGAGGGTGTTCCGCATTTTTAGTGTATTTTTTTCTCAAGTAAAGTGATCGTGCGCTTTCATTTCTATATCAGCGCAAAAAGTACAATCGCCCGATTGGAGGCGACTAAGTTGAAGTTGAATTTGAAGGTCATGGATATCGACCGGAGATACAGCATGTAATTCTGTCGATGTCAGCTATCGACCCTGTCATCGTAAGATAATGCCAGTATGATATTGTTCTTTACAGTACTGGCACTGGCGCCTGGGATGTACATTTCATTCCCTGCTACTATGGCGGCGATGGTTCCATTCTTCCGAATCGTAGGTTGACTCTGTATGGTAACGCATTACCGAAATGGTGGGCGTTTCTGCTAATTCAGCTATAGGTATGGCGGTGACGTAAGACTATGGTTATCCACATGGCGGTAGTACCGGTAACATTCTAATTTAAATTCTCGCATCCTATGTGCCTTATCATAAAAGATGTTCCATTCTTGACACTAGTTGTAGCGATCAATATCCTTCTCCCATACAAAAGTTTGTATTGTTAATTTGGAAGAGTGTATAAATTCGTTTTTAATTAATTATATCATAATCCACTGTGGGTGAGGTTCGTCATGATTCGTCCTGTTAGCTCTTGCATACCAGGTAGGGCAACAATGGCAGGGACACCTAGTCATTTGTATACATTGGGTCTACACATTTGGGAGATGAAAAATCGCTCTCGGATCCCAATTCAGGACGCTCCCAATTATGATTCCACAGATATGCTCTAGAGTCAAATGCATGTAAATTGACATTTGAACTATGTTAGCGGAAAACAATTGTTAACCCCGTGTGCTGGGTAAAACCGAGGCCTGCCACAGGGATTAGTTGAGTTTTTCACTGACTACGTGTAGTCCTGTTCGATAGTGATCCTCGAAAATAACACTTATTAATAAATAAAGCAGCCCCACCATAATTCGTGATTGAACCATCAAAGACGTTCGGTGAACTATCAAAACATTGGGGAAATGAGGGGCGGACTATTACTAGCTCCATGCTTCGGATCCAAATAAAAAACGAATTAGCTCACCGAACCCTTCTGAATCAAAAAAGCGCGATATATGGAGAACTCTACAAAATTGTTCACTATTCATCCATGAAAATATGTTTTTAATTAAAAACAAAAAAACAAAAAAAACATCAGTCTACTACTTCTAATTCCAACAATTTTCAACACGTTACAACCGAGACTCACGTCGCCTCACTCACGTCGAAGCGGATCATATGTATTATTAATACTTTACAGAACCAACTCTACGTAACAGGACAGGGTAGAAGGAGGAAGTGGAGGGTTCCTGGTAGGAAGCATTATTCTAGAAGAATTATGTAAATAGAGTAGCCTGATACTGGGTCCTTGTGGCTAAAAATGATATCAGTCACATTTCTATCATTCTATTGGAGCCACGAATTATTCGATTTCTCGTGGTCACGTCACGGAATGCAATACGCAAGAAGAATAAGGTGACTCATAGTGAACGATGATGAAGTGAGTGTGATTTTGTATCAACATATGGCAATGTTACGTTATACTAGGATCCGGCCTCAGCGATACAAAACAAAAATCAAGAGTAACAGCAGAAGAGGACAGTGTATTTGATCTCCTATGTAAAGTGCAGTCTACCAGTATGAAAAAGATGTACAGATTGCGTCAATACGTAACCGAGATTTATTGCTATAAGGGGGAGGAGAGTCAGACGACAGAGTATAGCAGAGATTACACTAAGCAAAAAAAACACCTATTGACTGATTACCGTGAAGAAGCCATACAAGCTAAGAGGGCCCAGGTCTTTGTTTGAGGCCAGCCAAGTGGGAATTTGATCCTGAAAATCCAATTAATTTCATTATGACGGGGTTTCCGACGGGGTGATAAGGGGTTCCCCGGATGAGACTTCTTTGATGGTTCAATGCTTGCAAATTTGAAAGCGTGCAAGCAAAAATTGCCATACTTCCCACAGCCAAGTTCAGAAGCTTCCAATGCATCAACTACTACCTGACATAGCAGACCCCGTACGATTCATGACTGGGTGGACATTTGATAGATTACCACGAAAGAGCTTGACTGAATTGAAGTTATGCAGTGACATGGACATATTAAAAATAGGAAAGGTAATGGCTCAATATCCGGGTGACCGAACATTATTAAAGAAAAGCCTATTTGTTTGGGACTTCATGTGCCTCCCTAATTGCTCGGCAATCCATCCGACGCTTTCAACGCGCAAACAAAAACCCCCAAAATGATCGTTCGGGACCGGACTCTTCGAGCAGTACTGATTTTCACTATATTTTCGCACCTGATATCGATGTACTGGATGCACGATATGTCCCTCACCTATAGAATTTAGATCTATTGCAAGCAAAGCTCCCTCTGTGCGATACATTGCGTTGGAAATACGGATAGGTCGTTCTCCTGTTTATTTTCTGTTATAGTTGGGAACTATTCGTGCCTTCTCATGCTCTGGTGGTAATTGGTCTTTAATCGGCTCAAACTAAACGAACCGTGTAAGTATGAACTATTCCGTTCCAGTGAGCATTTTGGAACCGGTTTTTGTATTTTAAAAACATGCTCTCAATGCGTTCATTAGTTACCTTGGGAAAAGGTCACAATTTGTCCATGAATAGGGTATCGCCGATGAAATACCCTGTTGACAAACGTGTTCACAGGTGCTCGTGTCTAGAGCCGCTAAGTTTCACGCTGTACACTGCATCTCTATTTAAAGTAATCTCGACCGAATTGCTAATCGGACATGCGCCGATGCTGCTGATACTCAGTGATCCAAAAAGCTTAAACGCCGAATGATCGGCGAAGTCGATGTCGATTCTATCCAGAGATATGGTCAGACGAAACAGCAAAATGGAACTGTCGATCAAGATCTTAATAAT
This sequence comes from Sclerodactyla briareus, assembly GCA_026419785.1. Lineage (NCBI taxonomy): Eukaryota > Metazoa > Echinodermata > Holothuroidea > Dendrochirotida > Sclerodactylidae > Sclerodactyla > Sclerodactyla briareus. The sequence continues at coordinate 158,435 of JAODTK010002954.1, read as the reverse complement.
GAATAATGAATTAAATACTGGAGCAGTCTTATCTCCTGTTTCCTGGTTCATATACCGTTCCGCAACAAACATCTCGATTCAGTGACCCCATGGTTAGCATCTACGAAACACAGCTACCAAAAAACTCCAGAACGGTGTCTGCGACATGAATGTCTACGTTGGGAAGATCCCCATGCATCCCCCGTTACAATGGTCGAGTCTGTACACTGCATAATTGAAAACATAAAACGACTCTGCTCTTCTTTCAGCGCCGTTTTCGATAAAAGGTCGTTCTACACGAGGTCATATATACTCCCTTGATTCGAATGTATTGAGTGAATGATCGCGTATGTGGTACCGACCCGACCAAGCTGTATACTCTGGCGATTATGGAATATATATGGACTACATGAACCAATGGGAAACGCGTAGTCGGCGTAATTTTTAGATCGTTCGAAAAGTTAGTTGAGCAAGTATTCTGTCCTTCATGTCCTTCCTCTTAACGTGAGAAGCACGCACACTTATGTCGGTCCAGGATACATTCTCATCAATGTATCACAAACTAATCCGTCCATCCATTTTCGTATATGATTCTCATATACGACTCGACTGCACGGATGGTCAATAAGCCGTCTGTACTATAATTAACGTTCATATCCTAACAATTCAGAGAAGTATAGCCAACTGATATTGGTAGAGTACCCATGATAATTTACGGAGTTATTACAATGAAAGAAACACTAACAATGCTGCATAGTCATTTTTTCCTACTGTGTTTGGAATTTCTCCTATATGTATTCATGATTTAGGTTTGAATGCATGCAATAGACGAACGATAAGCAATCGTTTATCACTTCACTAGCGCCAATTATCAATCGGTGTATATTTTTGTAAACACTCATGATTTCTACAAGCTCGCGTTCTCCAAGGGGTTTGAGCACACGCGTGACTCCATACAAATAGTGTAGTTATTGATTTCATAATTTCCGCATTACCATGAATGCTCAATTCACTAAACCTTATTCGTATCAGTACGCGCCACTGTTGCGCGCACTGTGTGTCAGGTTAAATTTATCGCACGCAGATATTACCGAGGAAGTATGTTTTTGATATTATTGTTTAACATGTAACAGCTGTAATAAGCTATTATTCATTTGTGCAGTGATGAAGGCCTCGGTTTTTTATATATATATATATATTATATATATATATTATAATATCTATATATATATATATATATATATATCTATATTATATATATATATATATATATTATATATATAGTATATCTAATAGATACCCCAATTACCAGAACTGCATTGCAACAGACCATTAAGAAAAGTCCAATTTGCAATGAAACTGATTAGCATTTGTCCTAAGCTTAGTAGAATTGGAAACGAATTGGACGGGTATTCTATCTCTGGAAGACTTCCGAGCAAAGCGGGGAATTACCTTAATTGCATTGATTGACTCAAATATTTCTATTGGCATATGTACGGTGTGAATAACACGGAACATCACTTGTTGAACGTGTCGTCGATGTTGGAACTTTGGCCGTACGTATTGTTCTCGGGAAGGCGGTGCAACGCTGTAGCATAACATGGAAGCCTGTTACGGTCATGCAATAATCAGGTAAATGTATTGGGAACTTCAGGCTAGGAATCAATAATGTCACATTCGGCGTGTGTTCGCGGCACCTTCCAGAAACGACTAGAAATCCCTAAGGGATACGTGATAGAGCCATGTAATCATGTACACTGGAGGGGTATCTATTGATAGCGAGTGAAGGAATGTCGAGCTCTTTACAAATGACCTATTGTCATATGTCAGTCAACACTTTCTGGCACGGACGTTTCTGGAAATCATTTCATTATTTTCGAGATATTTGATTTGTTCAAGAGAAGTTTTCGAGATACTTATCTCACTGCGATGTATAATAGGATGATTTCATTTATTAATTTATTTAAATCCTATTATGCGTCCCATATTTTGCATTGCCCGTATGGCCGACTGCTCGTAAGCAAACCATCCATGGGCTCTTTTCCAACATTCATCCCATGAAATGCCTTATCTCTCTTCCCATCTTCATTGTGAGAACCCTAACTCTCGCCTTTGAAACATCCCTCTATTCTAGTTTCCAATTTTCTTACAACCTACATATCTTGAGGTCAAATGTTAACAGATTCTCCGTTTCTATTATCTCCTAGCGTGTTTCGTGCCAGGCCTCGTTGAATATATCTCGTTGCTGTCACCTATTTCTCACATAGGAAAGGCAAACGTTGCATCGAAACTCGCAACGGGGAGTTCCTGACCAAATCGCGCCACTGTTATGGTTGACAGAAGGCACGCAACAGAACAGCTCGCGAGTTAATGAATTCTCTTCCAAATAAGAAGTATGTCGTGGAATGTTTCCTAGCGGATCGACCAAATTCCCACTGTTATTAGGTATACATTAATGTACTAGTATCCTCATGATTTTCCTTCATTACTAATATATAATTAGAACACCTAGTTGAAAGTTGTTATGGATACAGTTGAGGCGAACCTCGAACAAGGCGTTTCCAGACTGGCAGCTCGTATTTTATAACATGTTTTCTTTGCAAGAGTTAGGGAATAAATCAGGGATTAGGATTAGCGTTAATGTAAAATGAATTAATATTCGGAAGTGCGCATTGTTTCCTCAGAGTCCTGTGTCCAATCACCCGTACGGCACCCCTATCACACTTGATGTATATCCGCCGAGTGTTCCCTTTATAAAAAATAAATAAAAAAAACAAAAAAAAAACCCTTAATTTCCCCCTTGAGACCCGATTATGAGAGTTTATTCTTATCTGCTGGATCCTATCCTTCCCTAATCTGGAAGAGTACATAAAATTACAGATGATGTGAAATTTGGATGAATCTGCCAGGTTTTTCACAATTTTCCAGCTTCTCTGTGGCCACAGTCAGAATGAGGTTTCCCCCAAGTGCCAGAGTGTCCGAAACAGCCTGCTAATTGAAGCTGCTCCAGCTCAAAAATTCACTGGTCAAGGTTTGGTAAAATTGGAGTTGCCATGGTAGGGCAGTTTGTCAGCTACCAAATGGTGGGGTGGATGCGCCTGGCGCAATTTCCACTGGTCCTACGGGGTGATGAAGAGGTCTGTTTAGTGTGTAAGTCAATGGGGGAGCCTAATGGAGGTGTGCCACAGTACATGTTTGAAGACGTTATTCTGTCGATGATAGGTACGGGCTATGTCATGGCACCCTGATTTGGTACGATCATTAGACTGCGTATTCAGGTTGCAGGATTAGGGATTAAAGGAAGGATCAGAGCCACGTTTAATCAATAATGAATACCGGTATCTTGTGATTTTCTTTTCTTATTGTACCCAATATTTACCTCATTTTGAACATCACCTGACTTTCCCATAGATTTAGCGATCGAAAAAGAAACATCATGCTGCGACAGCTTGTTGTATCTGTATTGCTGATGGCGACTAAATATTAACATGCTTCGTGTATCTCTGGACGCGAAACACATCGTCTCGCCTCGGTCGGTAGGTAGATTGGAGACTTGTAAGATGAGTTTCTGTTTATGAGGGATATCCGAACAGACAGTGTATTTTATTTTATATACGGGCTAGGTGGATCATCCACTTTATTTTTATATTCGAGTAAAGCACCAGTGGTGTGAATTGATGCGACAGACGTCACTAACACTCGGAGCTAGCAACGCGCCGCGAAGACCGATCGTCCTCGCTTGTAACGCGGTGTGCAGACATTCAAGTCAAGATGATACGATACACACAATGCAAGGTATACAAAGCTTATACGATTGTCAGAATTTCATTTTCTTCATTTTCTCTGTCACCTGATGACCTGTGCCTCATCTTCAACTTTTACTTTCTCAGCTGGGCTATGACCTCAATTCCTCCCAGTGAACGTTCATACCTTAACTACCATGCCATAAGAACTGAAATTTAGACTTAATTTAACGGAAGGTGTGAAATGTGCATATCATAGACAATGGACGTTTTCCCTAACTACTGCCAGCGTTAGCATTTAGATTCTCGTTTACACTACTATACTTGTCTAGTTGTATTTTTTTAACAACCGCATCAAATCTCACTGGGATCATTCAATGAACGGAGCAAGCAACCAAACAAGTGCCCCAGACATTAATTGGGTGCCCACTGTCTTATTCGCAGACGATAACCCCATTTGTTTACGCGTATTGCTTCATGCTAGCACAACATATAAGATAACGGTAGCACAGTATAATATCTGAATATGCTAAGTGGTATGTATAGTTGACGTTAACATGACATAGTCTTTCCAAAACCATTTGGTCGTTATCAGCCAGATTTTCACAATTTCACGCTCAGTTTACAATATTGATTGAGTTATTATAGGAGTCGGTATGTATAGTAAACAGTAAGGACGTGAATGTTAAAGGTCATTCCATGGTCACTGAGTCATCTTTGGTCAGGATTTCTTCTACAGTGCATTATAAAGACAGGAGTGTTCGCATTTCCCACATTCTCAGTGCTGACTGGAAAATTTGCAAATGGAGAAAAATTGAATTGATTTTGTTTGTTCTATATTCAGTTCAGGACTGATTTGGTTCATCTTATGCCTACGCCACTCAGTATTTGCTCGTAGCTACAGAGATGTGTACGATTGCGCTTGTTTTGAACACAAGGGGGTCTCAGTATAGTATTGACTTCCGTCCTGTTAATGATTCATTTGGAAAGACTTGATTTTTTTCAATCTATGTTTAAAAGCGGTGTGATAGAGGCGGTAAAACGCGTCCCTTCGTTCTTCATGATGTAAAGTATACACGCTACGCCCACTGACATTGCGCGTCGCTGAACCAAATCGGTTGGCGTACATCAAGGACTTTTTAAAATCGATTCACGATAATTATGCAGGCATATACGCTTATCGGTGTGTCGAAATTAAAGATTGAATCGAATTCTCTGTATTATTCATTATCACTGTCTGGATACTTCTTTTCAAGGTCCAGCAACACTCAACACTGCTGTCATCAGAAGAGATGGATATACTCACATATACTTTGAAATTTTAATTTTCTCTTCATTGCAGAATGTATTTGCATGTTTCAGGGTCTATTTCGCTGGTCTAGTCGACTCGAGTGTTGTCCTATTAACATCGGAATTGTACTTACTAGTGTGACGTATGAAAGAGGAAATGATATATGTATTTGTACCTTAAATGTGCACAAGGTAAGTAAGTTCAGTTGAAAAAAATGAATGAGGAAATACTGATTTCCGGTAATGTTTTCTTCTTCTGGAATAATGGATCGCGTACCTATCCCAATGATAGGGGTAGGCATTGTACTTGGTAGTAGCGATTAGCGAGATGGCGGAGCAACGAGCAAATGAATATTTCACATAATAACCAACACAAATGACCTACCACCCGACTTCATGTCACCGACATGAAACACGCAGCAACAACTGATCTAATAACGCATCAGGTGAAAAAAACAAGACGAAGAAACGATGGTAAATACAATACATGACTGAGAAGTTATCTTGAGTAATTTTATTGGTGCCGTTTCAAGACAATTGGAAGGAACCAAATTTAGCGGTTATCATTGATGTTGACGAGATATCTGGTTGTTTGCAGGAAAGTCCCCCCAATGGCCATTACGCAATTCGCTTAGGTGAAAATGAGCCGTATCGTTCGAATCTAGAATTGAGCTTAAATGTAATATCCTATTTATTTATTTTTAAATTTATCCAGTTATTAATGTTAAGTTGGCTTTCAGGTATGTGAATATATCCTATTATTAGCCCATTCAAGCTGATCATTCGAATATATTCGATTGACTGATGAGAAGTGATATCTATTTTCATGGAGAAATTGACATTTTTAAAACATTTAGAGTCCCACTGGAATTGCGTACAATCGTGTTAATGTATGATAAATTCGATTAAATTAGTCCATTTTGTAACTAAACAGCATACCGTACTTTGTACGGCACCTTACGTTAGTTAATTATTATTTTCAAGATGTGGACAGTACCGACCCGTTGCTTATCAGAACTGAGAATTGGACAGTTTGTGTTTCCTTACCGTTGGAATAGCTGAAATAGGGTAAAATGGAAGAGGAATAGGGGATACTGGGAAAATATCGAGGTCGATATCAGCTAATTCATAGTAAGGGGCTGAAATTTCACATTCCCATTATGAACTACTATTTTGATATCCATTTATTGTTTTTTTTCTCGTCACTTGTGTAGTCGTGTTTTTCGGATTCGGTAACTGTAACAGGGTCAGACCGGAATGTAGGTGTTCTCTCACGGAACCTTCATCGCCAATAATGAACGAGATGTTGAATTCAATTGAGTGCGTAAGGTATGTTTTCTCAATCTCTCACTGGAAAAAAGTGACGGAAGGGTGTCCATTTTGGGTGCTTTGAAAGTTATGAGCGCACGCTGTGCGTGTTACGATTTTCCAGTCGAGATTAATGGTGCGTTCATTTCGAACTGGTAATACCGTATATACGAGCTAAAACGCGTTCTTCGGTACACAAGTGGTGACTTTAAGTGGTGACTTTAAGTGGTAACTTTGGGAATTATCAGATGAACCGCCACGATTTAATCCATACGGCTTTGTATCAAAATGGCGACAATTCGATACTCTCAGTTCAGAAATCGAGAGTCATTCCGAAATTTTCCATCAATGAATAGGTAATTCATGTGAATGACTTTATAGATGATACGTACGTATGGGCCAAATTCAGTCAAATTAGGTCAGCGTCGAACGTCAAAAAGCGAGGGCATTTCGCGTAACCACTACTCTGTGTATTCCAATAATACAGTGGAGTTTTGATATGGCCGCCAAACGGCTTGTTGTATTGGAAAAGTGTTGTGGTCGAAAGAACGCATTTCACAGTTGGGAACTTCGTAGTACGGTATATACGAGTTCGAAAGAGCGCAGCATAAGATTCGGGTTTATAGTCTTGTATCAAGCAGCGCCTTACTACTTTCACCCCTTGCAACCAACGCAGCGGCGTCTTCTTTCTTCCGTTACATCACAGGTACCCACTTTTACACGACATTCGAGGAGACATGCATTGTCTAACAGCACTGCGGAAAAGGCCTCGAACATTCGATTGGATTCGAACTCGCAATTTATTTATCTCAATTCGGAGCTATACCGACTGAGCCAATCCTCAATCAATTGTCAGGCTGCGATGTTTACAACTGCTGAATCAGGCATTGTTTCTTCACATACTCCCCACAAACAGAATATCATTTGCAAGGCATTTAATTAGGGAGCTTAATTACATACAGTATCTGACTTACCTGACGCAATGTAGCGATGACGTTTGCAGCAACTAGTTGCCAAATATAAAATAAATTAGTGCGTTCGTAGCCCATGCATGCACACCCGGTCATTGTCGATTCTTATCCTTTAGATTGCTGAGGAATTTAGAGTCGTGTAGCAAACGTAAACAATTTGAGGAAGAGAAATCATTTAGACGGAAAAGATGAGGCAAACGTGCAAAGATTATATCGCTCCAATTTACCACCGAGTGACTGAACTTGTTACCGGATGTCTGAACGGACGTAGTTAGCAGATGTAGTGTTTCTGTATATATTACATGCAGATTAACAGCGAAAATTATTCTGGACAACTGTAGCATCTTTACTATTGAGATGACTGTTAATCGGACACGAATAAATTGTGAATGTCCCGTACGCTGCTATACCTGTAGTTGTAGTATATTTAATGTTCCCACAACAAGTTCTTGGACAAGGATTGGGGTCTTCAATTCGACCGCCTTTACAGAGGCACTGATGCGATGAACTTAAGCTAGAGTGGCACTCAGCTACGGTAGGATGGATTATACCATCGATATTATATCCTTATTCAATATGATAATCTTCATCGCTTAACTATTTTGGATACCTCCGTGGATCGTGTGCCGACGTATTGCCAAACGACCCGCTGCAACTAAAACATATTACGTGTCATAGGAGTACTACATACTAATGACACATGCATTGCACAACTCCTAGGAAGGAAACAATCATGTGTTTATAACTATTCACATGAACTGATGTCGTAAATCCCTCTATACCTACCCGCTGATGGAAACAATCTGTAAATTGATTCACTTTCGTTCGCTGCTACCATCATATGACAATAACTCCGTCCTTGATTAGCTTTCCATAAAATGAAAGCTAATCAGCAAATGTATGGGTAGGTTTTACGTAAAATTAATAATGGAATATGATTTAATCATATATGGAGGCTCTGAGGCTCTAGAAGGAGAATCGATTCCGGTAATCTGTAGGGATATCCAAGCCCCAAACAGTCCATATGGGTCATCTCCATCCATATCAGACTCCTCACAGGAGCACACAATCGTGATGCAAACCTCACATGCAACAGACATTAAACGTCAGTCAATATGTACACTTTCATGCATACACATTTCCGATATTACAACTCGTGTTGGATGTCGATTCACGTCGAAAGATATGCACCGGTAACCAATCCGAGTAGGCTTACTGTTTTTTGCATGAGGTCAGCGTACATTAACAATAGTACCAGGATCACTACTGTATCCTCTCGAAGAATTTATTTTTTATTTAAACAATAAAGGGTAAGAACTCGGTTAGCGTTCGACGACTAATCTCACCCGAGGCCCTTAAATGACATCATAAATTGTTAACAAGGAAAATTAAGAGACACTGATGGACGTAGAAAAGTTTAAAAAAACAATTATAAAATATTATATAAACACGTAAAAAATATAACTCACAATTAATTCACAGTAAAAGAAAATCTTTGACAAGAATATATTGAGGTGAGTTGGATTGCAAAACCATTGGATGTGAGTTCGGAGCCCACTGGTAGCCCGTTGTGCTGGTGAACACGGCCAGTCTCATTGGAATGTTCAACGCCACCCACGTGTAAAAGGGGGAACCTTGTGAGGTGACTTGTGAAGAGTATTGGGCGCCGTATGTGGCAGCTCTGTTGGGGACATGGCGAAGTGACGTACTGGAATGGTGCTTCAGGGAGAGAACAAGCAGGAGTGCGTGCTATCCATGCGGGGTGTGGCAGTCACAAGTAATATCTGTCAAGCGTTTTGAGCATGTCGTTTACAATATGATAATATTATTTTTTATTATTATTATTATTATTATACCTACTTTACCTGCTAAACTGGGACGGGTCAGAAAAGTTTGAGAAAGGCGGTGTTCCAATTAGTTTATTAGTTTTAGTGAAGAAGGGTCAAGGAAGGACAAAATCCTCATAACGACCCCGGAGCCACAACATCCCAGGAAAGAAAAATGAACCAAACCACAAGACTTCGCCCGTGATTCCCTGAAAAATAAATCAAGACTGTTCTTGAACGCATTCACCCTCCTTAGAGAGAGACAACATTTTCAGGAAGACAATTCCAATCATTGATCACTCTCTGCGAGAAGAAATATTTACGAATGTCCCATCTGCAGCGTTTGCCACGAGGCTTGAGACAGTGGCCTCTATTTTTGGTAACGTTGGAAAATTCAAGAAGTAGTGTGAAGGACAGGCCATCGATTCCATTGGACATTTTGAAAACCTGGATCAAGTCACACCCCGAATTCCCCTCACTCCATTGAAGTTAGTCCGAGACGCCTTAATCTTTCCTCGTAGGAGAAATTTTTCAGACAGTCAATCATTCTAGTTGCCTAACGCTTCGAACACGTTTTCATAACCTGTCGTTCTTTTGTAAGTAGGGATTCCACACTTGTACATAATATTTCCAGGTGCGGTCTCACCAGTTGCTTGAACAGCCTGCAACATATTGCATTATCAAGAAACTGAATGACGGTCTAATCAAGCGCCAAGAATTCAATTACCCTCTTCTGCAGCTTCGGCACACTGTCTTGGAGAAGGTTTCAAAGAGATAATCAAACAAACCCCCAAGATCTTTTTCTGAATCACCTCCTGATATTTTCGGTTGGCCATTTAACTTGAAAGGAAGCGTTGCAATTGTGAAAACCAGAACATGGCATAACTTGCACTTGGTCGACATTGAACAACCTTTGCCAGTCGTAAGACCATTTGGAATTAATATGCCAATCACCTTTGACAATTTCAGCATCATCATTCGAACCGAACCCTCCCGATACAGAACAAACTTGGCTATCGTCTGCGAAAACTTTTTAACTCGGGAATGTACCGAATCTTCAAGATCGCTAAATATACGCCAAAAAGAGTAACGGCCCGAGAACCGATCTCTGGGGAACACAATAGTGACCCCTTTTGCCAAGAGCACGACCGCCCATTAATGACAACATCGTTGTCGCCTATTATGAAGCCACTCACGAATCCACTTACGGACATTCCCCCCTCAATGCCAAAGCTTTCCCAACTGATCAAGAGACCTCTCATGAGGAACCTTGTCAAAAGCTTTACTAAAATCAGGAAAGTTCTATCAACACACAGCATTACCGTGGTCAACAGAACATGTAACATCTTCCATAAATTCCACGAGATTAGTCAAACACGAACGATTTTTCCTAAAAAACCCATGCTGCGAATCCCTAATCAACATGCTCATGAAATAATCAACCACATGATCCCGAATGATTAATTCCATTACCTTGCAGACAACGCTAGTAAGACTGACTGGCCTGTAATTTACAAGGAAGAGACCGTTACCTTTCTTTAAAATAGGAGAAACATTTGGCTCCTCCTCCATCATCCGGAACAATACCTCTTTGCAGAGCCTTATTGAAAAATGACTAATGGAACAGACAACTCGTTCGCAAGGATTTTTAGTAAGAAATACACTCCGTCAGGACCAGGAGCTTTATCACTTTTTGAGCTTCTGCATTTCTTCCTTTCTAAACCAGCGAGCACACCATAACTTACCAATACTATGCGAGAAACCCCGACAACTAGGTCCCCAAAATTATCCAAGTTCTCATGAGTAAAAACAGACTAAAAATAATTCTTTAGAACCTTACCAGCTCCTGGCTATCGATGATTGTACACCCGAGTCGGATCTATCAAAAGGACGCCCTGCTGTACTGACTTTCTGCTCCCCCCTCACATGAGAGAAAAATTCACGAGGATTCTCCTTGATATTAGAGGCAATCTGCCTCTCAAAATCAAGTTTAGCACCAAAACTAAACGCTGACAAGCTTTTTTGCTGAACTTCGAAATGCTCTAGATCAGACACGGACCCAGAAGCACGATAAACTCGCCATAAATGTCGCTTACTTTTGATGGCCAGGAAACTCCCTATTCATCCAAGAGGCCTCTTGTTCTAAAAACCTACAAAGGCCATCGACATTCGCCTTCGCGAAACAAGGAACCAGACTTCTACTCTCTGTGCGATATTGACGGAACAAGACACATTGAAAGCTAAATATCGTGATCACTTGTACCGAGCTACCCCAAGCTCTCTACATTATCTACACAATTTGGATCACTGCTCAAAACTAACTCCAAAATATTATGTCTTCTGGTAGGAAAATGTACATGTTCTGGAGAGGAAACAATCCTGCGTGCATTGAAAAAGCCAGATCCAGGACTGCCACTAGTACCATCAGACCAAAAAGTATCTGGATAATTGAAAATCACCCATAATTATTGTACCTTCCTAGAACTTCTAAAGCATGTCGGAAAGAAGAGAGTTGTTGTCTTCAGAGCTTTGGAGAACGGTACACAACGCCATATAAAGAACTGGAATCCCAGATGAGTAGACGGAATTTCACACACAAACAGAGTTGACCAACTCACACCAAATATCCGGCCTTCTCAAAACTATTCAAGTCAGACTCACATACAACAAACTCCACCACCAATGCACGGATAGTATCGGTCCTATCTTGTCCTATAAAGCAACCTCACCAGGAGGTGAACTTCGGCTGTGGATATCACTGTTCACCCACGACTCTGTAATACCCATGACGTCAGGTTTGCGTTCCTGGACAAAAATCTGGAACTCATCAAATTCGTTTCTGATACTTTGAATATTAGCAAGGAAAAAGACATCTGACTAACATATCTATCGCTACTGTTTACCTCTCTCCAACCTCCCACTGCGATGCTTACTATTAATAACCCTGCCAGTCCGCCTACGGGCACCAGAACCCCTCGCCCCCAAATGTAGTTTAACAACCGCTTCCCCGTAAAAATTACGCACGTGCCTAACACTGAAGCCCCCGCCCCATTAAGGTGAATACCATCCTTAGCGAAAAGATCCCTCCTTCCCAGAACACGAAACATCCCAACTGAACGCCCCTCCTTCAGCGCCCTCTAATCCAAACCACCTGTTTTGAGACCCGCTCTCGTCCCCCCCCCTAAACCTGCAACACGACCGTCCACCTAGGAGATGCCGCAATCGCGACTTTCGACCGATGGACTCAGCTGCAACAGCAGTTCACGATCGGGATCTTAGGACGTCTGACTGTCACCCCTGAGATTATTAGTGCATATCTCGACCACCACCACCTCCTCCCTCCCCCGATCCTATTAACCCTGTCACTAATATCCTCCACCTTGCTCCCGGAGAGGAGCAAACCCGCGTACGCTTCAGCTTATCTATGGCGACTGATTCCCTGTCAACATACCAACAATCGAATCCCCCACCAGCAAACACTTTCCCTTTTACCTTATCCCTCCCCCACATTCACCCTTCAATTCCATCCACCTCGACTTGAAACCACCGGCTCTGACTTTCGCCCCTCCTCTTACTCACGAGAGGTTCGGCGCCCCCACGCCATCCAAGTGACCCCCTGCACTTGCCTCCTCAACTGGGCCAGCCACTAAACTATTCCTAGTATCAAGGCCGGACTCCACACTACTCCTTGTATGGGCAGCGCCCCTCCTAACCTCTCCATTGACTCCTCACGTGCCCCAAGCCTCGCTTCAAGCCTCGCTAGTCTATGACACGTCCTTACATCTATGAAATCCCCATCCGCCTGGTGTCGGCCAAACTCACCCCCTCAAACTCAGCCCCGACTTCACAAAACTCCAATCCACATATCGCAACCCTGACGGCTATCAGCTACCTTCCCACCCATATCAGCAATAAATAGAAGACACAAAGTACAAGAATGAGAATACCGTAGGGGCCTACAGTGCCAATACTAATGCAAAGGAAAAAAGAGTGACGGGAACAGCCCTCCCAAACACTACCAATCGCAAACACATACGGCTGGCGGAATACAAAATAAGGCTTACCGATTTTAACACGCAGTCCACGCGACGCAAACAAAACAGATTAACACATCACCACACAAAAGACAAAGGACACAAAGGACACACATTGACTGAACCTCATACAGCAAAATGGGTCTATGAAGGGTGAACTCAACCCAAACGGAATAACTTAGTGCAGGATACTACACGTAGAAGAGAACGATAGGCTGCAACTTCCAAGGGGCAAGGGGAACAACACTATTACAATAGGACAGACAAACACGCAAGAATAAAGAGATCCGTAGGAAATTCTAAGCAACTTGAGAATATCCCACGGCCTGGAAAGATGCAAAAACACAGATTCACTCAGAAAATATACATGAATCACAAAAAATGCAGAAAATCAGTAGAAAACAGAGCGATTGCAAAATGTGAACTTGTCGGTGGCGTTGCCAGTTGCACAATCTATGGGTTCGTTTTCCTACATGTGCGTTTGTCCTTTGTAATGTACTTTAGTATGAACTTATATTAATGCAATTAGGATAGTATATCAGCATTCAGCAAGTCCACTGTAGTGACACAGGTTGATAGATTCCGATAATCATCGTGACATTAATGCGGAATCTAAGGAGAACCGACAACAAAAAGATGAGACCTTCCTGTTTATCATTGCACTGACATCGGACCATCGAAGAACATGGAATTGTATCGTCAATTAATCAATGCCCAATCGGGGTAGTGTCACAACCTGACGGCAGGCACTTTCTGGGGAGAAAATGATCCACCAGATTATCAAGCAACAATAACAGAGCCGCAAGATAATTCGGAGCTGGATAAAACTGAGAAACATATTTGATTACTGGTGGTAGTGTTTCGCTTCACGATCAGGATGTATTGAATCTACTATAGGGGAAGGCATCAACCGTCTAAACACATAACAGATAACTTCCTAATATTTGAACAGTGGATTTAGGTTTACCTGAGGGAATAGTCCTATGTTTCGTCCGCGTGGTCTCACAGGCCTCCATATTCCCCAGGCAGTTCAATTCAGTCTCATGTGGAATATACTTCGTTTGGGACGTTCCCTCCTGATGTCTGCCGAAATAATGTGGACGCGGATTGTAGGACCCTCTCCGGAAACCTACTTTCCTTGCAATGTAATAACACCTATGCCACATGAACTATCTTACTCTTTCGGGGGAACAGGTTCGATGCTCCCTCAACTAATAATTGGAACGGTACTCCCTGCTATAATCACTGACGAGTCATCTTCTGGCGTCGTTGAGTCAGACAACCAGGCTGTGCTGCTTAACTCCACTTTCGAGGACGTGTCTTCACCTCTCTCGCTCCTAATACAATGATTCTCGGAGGAGCGGATGACTGAAATCAGCCAGAGGAACCGTAAGAAGTCACACACAGGATATCCTACAGAAAGAATTTTATCAAGTACGAGTTGTGTTAGGAACCCTTTGAGTCGAGAGAAGAACTAAATGATCTCTATTGTAGAGTCCAACATGGCAAGGGGAAACATAACATTCGTTGTATTCTCCTATCAGTGTCACTTCCGCTGTAGGTCAACTCAATAAGAGTCATGTATTCTCTTGGGGCCATTAACCATTAGTAGAAATTGCGTCATATCCTTCCTTTCAAGTCCTTCAATATGCATTTTGATTTCATCGATCACGTTTCCCCGATGATACTCACATAGCTTTCTCACTCACACTGCGTTGAACTTTTGTTTTAATTGATCCGATCCGCCAACATGAATTTGACATTGAGTAGTCCTAATGAGAACATTGATGTGAACTGTTTTGACTCCAAAATGAATAAATAATAGCAACGAATTTTGGAACCGCATATTTCATGCTTACGTCTTCGAATACGAATCTGCGTGCCCTACTCATGCCTGTCTGTTCCATGTTCCATCTACAAAATGCATGCATTATCTATCAGTCAACCAACTAAATGTGTTTCCGTTTATAGTCCGTGTGAATGGGATCCGAACTGAACCAGTGTTTTTATTTAGTGCAGAGAGTGATTAGTTCGTTTCACTTTCTGTATCCAAGTAGTAGTGCGATTTAGGCCGAATTGACGCGACTAACGTCCAGGGACACTCACGTTGGAAGTGAAAGGGTTCTGATATTCCCAGAGAATGACAGCAGATAACTAATGTATGTCACGATCGATACCGTCTACGTGTTGTGATAACCTCGTTTAACCGAATGTTATTGCTTTAGAATCCCGTAACCTCGAAACCCTCAGAGTTGTATACAGATTGAATGTAGCCAGTGACGAGAAACTCATTTCCGAAGGTTTATGTTATGTATGGCTCAACGTGACCACTACATTACTTTCAGATGATCTTCGGTCGATTGTGTTAACTTACCTGGGAAAACTTGTTAGTAATCACGAACACGGATTGTTTGCTATTCCGTCTTCTAAAACTGGCGGACTCCGTAACCGATCATCATCCCGATTTCTTGAGCCCCAATTGCCTCCTCACGTGCATGGTCCGGGGTAGGTGCCAAATATCTTCTGAACTACTATTCGTCTCAGTATAGAATCGAAGTTAAAATTCATTTGGGAAGACGGACGAAAAAATTATTCAGTGTTTGGAATCAGCCAAATTAATCGCGAACTCGGCCTAAATTACGGATCATTCAAATGTATTCATGAATATTATTGTAGCCATCAGTGTAATCAGGTTTTAAGCTTCTAGATTTAGGGATAATGTAGAATCATAAAATTATACGTATTTATACGTCACCAGCAACATCATCAGCGACGTATAGTTTTTTTTGTTTCATATCAAATCATCTAATTAAAATGCTACCCGTACTGTCACCTGTTCAGGTGTCGCACCAAACAGTCCAAGCTAGCCCCCCCCCCCCCCCAAAGGCTCGACACGTTTAAATCCTCAGTGTCGAACCTTCGAAACTTATTCTGTCTACTCCTGACACCACTTTCTCCGGAATATCCTATTACTACGAGTTGATCTCTGGCGTATTTGACTGATGTCGTTTTGGGTGCTTGGGTAGCACCGCATTCTCTAGAGGGGGTTTGGGTAATGAATTTTCCATGGCCAGTGATTGATGTAACAGGGGCTTACTGGACAATTCACGCTTAATTAGACTTACCTTACTGTAGGTTAACATTATGGATTGGGAATAACAATATCAATCGTATCAGTTGCATAGATAAGTTAGAATATATATCTAACTAATTGGCGTTATATGTGAGTATAACGAATTTTTCATGGGCGGCTTTGCGTTCACAATTAACATCTTGACGAAATAGCGTGAAGTATTCTTGATAAGTTCAGATTCATTCACTGATTACTATATCAGCTCAACATGTACCAGGAGGAACAAATCACTGGTTAAATATTACTTGAACGAATGAAGGCAAATCTCCCTACATGTTACCATACTGGTGGAGTGGTTTCTGCCTGATATTTTTTTCTATTTCAACAGGGGAGCATATTTTGAAACGACACACTCAATATCGTAGAAATCATAATTACATTCTCACGGAAATCTAGTTGAAGCATGATGTGCTGACTGACCATTCAAAAGAGCAATTACCTCCCAAATTTCTTATACAAACTCTATCATTTCTATGCCAATTCGATACGACGTAAAGAGGAACACCTAACCTGAAGAAGACAAAATGTACATTAAATAATATTCCTCCTATATTACGTGGATATTTCACATATAGAGATAATGGAATCCATATTCCTCGGACGACATGCATGATTCAGAACGTTCAGTGGAGGGCCACTCAGATCATTCCACTGTATAGAGATTTACCTTACGAGGGAAGAATTGTTCATGGATTCGAGGGCCTTTCCTCCACTGTTCTCGAGGTCTCGACGATTTTACACCAATAGGGGTCATTGTCTCAGCTTCGTGGTAAACGCTGTAGATTGGCCATTTGGAAATATTTCTTCTCGCAGAGAGTTATTAGAGTGGAATACCTTCCTTAAGAGGAAGCTATTCGCAATCAGAAATTGTTGGCGAATTCTTAGGCTCTGAGTTTTTCTCTCTAGCCCTTTCTTCACTAAACTGAACTGATCTTAGCCCTCAGGCATTGTTTCAGTAGTGATAACTTACCGCGTTGAGACACGAAATACATGAGTGTCAAGAAACCTCATGAAATGTCATTAACACTGAGTTTTTGTACTACAATCAAAGTGGGAGCATCAAGCATCAGTTGACAAATGTCTGAAAAAACCCTTCTTGATCTAGGATAGGAAGCCTACTAAAACCTTTCAAATTCTCTTAGGTTTAGTATTGAAACAACGACAACCGAAGACAATTGAGGCCATAACGCTCTCCAACCATATCACACCAACGCACGTAAGCACATATTTTTCCATCGAGAGTCTTTGGTTTACGTGAGTGCCTATTAAAATAAGCATTTCTTATTGGCTACGGACATTATGTAATCTGGCGCGTACCGGAGATTTGTCGGGGGGGGGGGGGGGGATGAGTCGGAACCCAAGGTAAGTACGCCCTGATATTAGCCTCACCTCCCTATGGCAAGTAAGTAAGTTATGGGCCCCTAGAATTTGCTTATGCAATCTTTGCTATATCAAGCTGCAATACCTCCACTGAACTGCAAAAAAAGGATTTGTGTTTAAAATTATTTGGTCCATCCATTTGGTCATGGGGGGAGTTCTGCCCCCCTTTGGGTACGCCACTGTGTAGGATTGATTTTTCCTCAGAGCGGAAATCAAGCTAATGATGTACAGTCTAATGAGATATGGTTCAGAACAAACGCTTAGGATCGAATACTTGAAACTACAGGCCTCCTGTTTGAGAAAATAATATTAAACATTTTTGTTTGGTGAAGCAGTGGTGACAGATGATAGAATTCACCTTTTGACGCATCCTGCTGTTTAGAAGTTGCTGACTATACGTAAAATTGAGAACATGTCACTGATATAGCAACAAATATCTATGTAGTAAACCGGAATGAAGTTTACACCTTTTAATTTTTTAAACCATTTCAAACTGACTAGCTCAGCTATTGAGGAACGGATGGATATGGTACATTTTGTATGTCCAGAATAAACTTACATTAACTTCTTGTATTATATTCGTTTCCGACCAAGAGGGGAGGGTCGTTTGAATGTACTTTCCTTTGATGTGCAGTACTGCAAAAGTGTCGTTAGGGATTTGGGAAATCGCGGTGTAGAAATCTTTGCTTTGTACCGAAAACATTTCCCCGAGAATTAGGCATGGTACTGTGCAACTTGATTTGGATGATAATATGGCAGGATGCATATGTAATTTCAACGGGAATTCCTTGCTTCCTAGAAGGTGGAAAACGATTTTTTAAACTGTTGTGACACACATGAAGTAAACTCACTTTGTTACTCTAATGTCTAATTAGGGCGATCATCCTATTTGAACAATAGTTTTTATCGAGGTCAACGACCGGTATATCCGTATATAAGAAGTTGGTTATAATTCCGGCGTTCGGGAGGTTGGGAGATTATTAGTTTAAGTCTTGGCCGGGTCTCCTTCGATTGAGAAGTAATACCATTGTCCACATTCCCCAGTTACAAAGTACAAAGCTCGAATTGCCAGTGTAGATATTTAGTCACCATTGGTGTGGGCAATGGTTTACAACATAAAAACATTTCGGTTTGCCTCTGGTATTCTTACGACTAGTCATCTATTTAGCAGTGGTTCTTAAGATGGAAGCGAGACTTTTGGAAATTTCGATTAAATGAAAACTCTCGATACATGTGATCCCATGTGAAGGGTATCATGTTCCTCATGTTTCGAGGTCACCATTCGGCTTCATAGCTCATTGGTAGGTCCTTATCTATCGCTTACCAAAAAAGTCTCCTGCCCTGGACAAAACACCAACAAAGTACAACTTTACAACAAGAAACAAATGTGTCTTGAGACAGATTTTGCACCTGGCAACTGAAGTAGCATTTTGACATGGACTGGTGGACTGTTCCAAAGGAATGCCAACGCGTGCTGAAATGACCTGTGCCCGTAAGATTGTGGCAGACACTTATGTCATGAAGGTCCGAGAATAGGTGTTTATGTAAGAGCCGACCACATTCGTGACATTCTGGCTGCAGCCGTTTTGGAGTCGTTGTGCCTGATCAGGTACTCAGGGGACCAAAGAAAAGCTGTTGCAGTTTGTCAAGGCGCGATTACCAAACGCATGAACCCTCTCTCGGTTGTTTGCCTATCAGATATCCACGGATTTTACCGATTTTCTGCACTGCAAGATATGCTTCCCGACAGATATTATTTACATGAGACCTCTAGGCCCAACTTCATCGTGAAAAATGCCCCAGGATTCCTCACTTCGCAACTGGTGAATGGAACGTTACCTATTCTAACAGATGTTATCGGTGTAACACTCTGAAACGAGACGATATGTGAATTATTTCGGTTTTGTCATCATTCAATTCATATTGTAGCAGGTTTGACCAAGATGTGATATCTCTGAAACATGCATCTACTCTTCCATCATGGTTGCAGCACGATCATCATTGCTTTAATACGGTATAAATTTGGGCTCGTCAGCGTAGATCGTGCTGCTGATACGGTGCGACTGAATAATAATATCCTCCAAAGGAGAGGTATACATGGTGAATGCCACTGGGCCGATAACAGAGCCTGGAAATATGAAGAGTAGAATCTTTGCCGTTTATCCTGACAACTTGGGATCTCTTTGTCATATATGACGTGGACACCAGTCTCGTGCAGTGGTCCGGAGATACCATATCGTTTTAAACAAAACAAAGCGTCAAATCCCCAGTGAGCCCGCGATTTTCTCATCACCACTCCAGTTTGCGACCTCCTCCTCTATCTCTCTCCCCCCTCCCTCCCTCTATCTTTCCCTCTCTTTCCTCTCCCTCTCCTCTATATATATATAGATATATTATCTATACTATATAGATATATATATATAAATTATATATATAATATAAGATAACCAGGGGCCAAAACTGTAAAACAACAATGCTACGTAAATGAATGCTGGATCTCGAATCAGATTGCGAATAGCGATTGAGCAGGAAATGTGATTACACAGCCGATTTTTTTGGATGGCAGAGCTTTCGGACAATACTAGTCCTTCGTCTTGCAGGGACCACAGAAATGAAACTCGAAGAGAAGACGGCGAGACTTTATGCCTAGGAACATGTGGGTTGAGGCTAATTCGTGTTTCGCTGATTGGCAGGGGATAATCCCTTTGGGGATTATACGGGAAGGAGAGGCCAATTTGCGCCTCATGATTGACGAGATAATCCTCAACAGATATACTATGAATGGCCACTTTGCGCCTTTGTGATTGACATAGGCAAATAGGAGGGGGTGCCGAGTGGTTACCATATCTCTTTTGTGATGGTAGTCGTTCCGAATGTCAGACCCAAATGGTGTAGTGCGTTTTCAAGGTTCAATTCCCGAATTTCTTCGCTTTGCGAATTTAGTGGACAATTTGGGTCATTGTCGATGCATCACTCTCAGTTTTCAATGAGTGACTGACCATGTTGAAATGCTTAGCCACCGGCTGCTCAATTTTTTGGGTCTTGATGGCTGCCCCCGTGTTGTGTCATTCGCCCCTCAGGTGTTTTTTGGTTTCCCCGATGCACTGACTCCGCAGAGGTACAGTAAATTAGTAGACCAGGTTCTCCTTCGAGACGCAATCAAGTATCCTGTTGAATCGGACATATACGGGATGTCTGGAAACTTGTGAAACAAGTTGTGCGATCGACAAGTTTTTTCACGTTTTGCAGTTGGATTGGCAGGGGAGGCTGCCCGTGTTTGTTTGCGGCTCGGCTTGCTCCGAAATTTGGCGGTGGACTAGAATGTCACGCACTATTCCAGGTCGGCTGTAGGCAACAACCGGGGTCCGGGAACACGGAATTTTAGGCGTTCCTGACTTTGAAGGATTGGCAAATGCTTTTGAATGATAGGGCTGATGGTGGGAGGCAGGATGTATTCACGACGATGGTACCTGGAGTTGGATTGACGAGTTTTGTTACGTCAGAGTTTCATTTCGCGGAGTCTTTCTAGCCTTTTTCAATGGCCTCTTCAATGGAACTCCGAGAATACTGCCCTCTGTTGGAGATGTTTTGAAAGTGTCGTTGGCACGGGTACTCGAAATCAGCCCCCATCGAGGACAAATGCGTTTCAGACGACGAGCTTGACTGTATATATATAATAATATTAATATATATATATAGATATATAATTGTTAATATATATATTCTATATATATATATAATATATATAATATATAATATATATATCATTATAGCATATATATATAGATATATTATATCTATAATATATAATATCTATATCTACAAACAACATTTATATAGAGAGGCATAACAAATAACTAATCTCGAGTGTGTAATCATGGCAACACATTTCTTCGACTGCTGACCACCGCAAAGCAAAACGAAATTAATAGGATCCTACAGCTGAAAGCGTATATCGACAGTCTAAACCTCGGACCACTGAGTCGCTCTTTTTTGACTAGAGTCCGCTGAAGTGTTCCATATCAGCTCTGTTGCTACGTACTGTGTATTGATTTCTTGTTCTGCCGCGGTGGTGAAATAGTACGTTAATGTCATTCATCTGTGAATACCAGGGGGACCGAAAATTCCGATTTTCCGATCAATTTTGTTAGTCACAATATTGCGAACTACTTCCTGTTTCGGAACCTTATTTTTTTTCTATTTACAACAATTGTTGTACAAGCTTCCATCCGAGACTCTCATCGCCTAGCACCTTTTAAGTCACTATCGAGGACTGATTTTAAAACGACCAATTGCATTGGCAACGCGTTGTCCAGCGCAATGACCATGGATATTGGATCGCTATGAGATCCGGGTAATAACAATAATATTTATAGAACTAATATTAGGTTATATTAATAATATTATCAATGATTAATAGGAACTCAAACAAGAGAATACCTCTTAACTACAGTTTCGCCTAACACGGTTTTAGCCAGGGGTAGTTGCAGTAGCTGACACTTTACAACGCTTTCGTGATACCGATTTGGAACTCGAAGTCAGTGTTAGGGGACGTTAAATGACACGAAAGTCAAGCCCAAAAATCCGGTGTGTGTAACTCAAGTGCCGTTTTCATGGGGTAGGCAAATGTTTGCGAAGAACCGAAATGTCGAAAATAGGAGTTTCACGAATTTGCATTCCATACCCAAATGTCCGCCAAACAGGGGTTGAAGGGGGGGCGCTGCGCCGTTATTGTTAGTTGGAGTTCAAAGTGTTCGGGGCAAATTCAATGCAAGGTTGGAAATTTTCGCGAAGGTTCCCCGATGGCTAGGTCGTGAATTTCTCGGCGATTTATTCTCAACACCATAAAATAGAAAGCTTTCTTTAGAATAGTGCGCGACGCTTCTTCCGTGACGTTCCAGATGTTAACAAGTTGTGTGATCATTGACGAACTCCTCAAGAGAAGCAAAGAAGAGATCGCGCGGACATAAGTGTGAATACCGTAAGCATGTCGCTCGACGTTCATTATTCTCCGAATAGTACACGAGAAAGTTCGTTCGGTCGTGTGCAAATGTCTAGCATGCCATATTCGGTAATCCCACATGGCCACATTCGCCCTGACGTCATGAATGGAGATACACAGAAACTGCCCCGATGGTCCACGGTTCAGTTGTCGCGAATAATTACGAAGAAAATCTTTCGAAAGCCGGTTTTTGGCATTCGCATCGATTCGCAAAACGTTTGCGTTGTATCGTGAAAAACGCCCTTATAATGACCCCGTTGGCTCTGGATGTGCTATAACCCACCATAGTAGTCAGCTCATGAGTCAAAGCAATAAAGAATTTGAGAACTATAATATAAACAGTAATGATTTAAACTATAATACGACGTGCCTATAGAGCTCAGAAAACTATAAACCTTATCATCGGATCACTCGTTCTCTGGCGCCAGTTTGTGCACAACAAGCAAATGTCATTTTTCAGCGTTCCACGTGTAGTTTTAATTGCTCTTGGATTTGCGCAACAGCTCGAGACTATGCACGGTATTTATTAGGAATGTCTTCATGTAAACTAGGCATGGTAGCTAGGATTCCATAGCGGGTCCGGTACACATGTGAAATATTACCAATTTACGTGAACTGAGCGGGGCTAGTGGTTTGAATATGTTCTATTTAGTTTGCAAAGTTAGATATTGGTTCCACAGAAGCAATTTTTTTTTTTAAATGCGTATCACAGGAGATTTATATCCTCGCCTACAAAGCCAAGCAACGACATATCTGGGCTGCTGCATTTTTATGTCTTTTCGCATGAACCTACTGTTTTTTCTCTTTCGAACAACGTTCGTTTCTAATATGTAATTTTCACAGTAACCCCTGACACGCATACGCATCTATAAATCCCATCCTAAGCAGATTGTTCTGTTGGCAGTTTTGTTTGCTATACCGTCATGGCAGGAGTGATTCCCGACGCTCCTTCGTATTTGTAGAGTTCGGTATTGCCACACAGAGTACGTTCATCCTTTGTCGATTGCCCCAATTGTGAGCCGGTCTACTTAGAATAGGGCGACAGAGGTATTGTGCTTGTCCGGCAAGACGACACCGAAAAAGTGATCGGCTCAATGAGAATAGCACACACGATTCCAATCTTTGATCTGTGTTCGCGGAACTCGACGGAGCTGATCAGATCCCTAAACTCGATAAACCGAATCGAATCTATCCAAACCGAAGTCGATATTGTACCGAATTTTATCTGCGGCACGAGGGAGCAGATATTCGTTTTATGGGTTACCCGAATTGCATATCACAAAATCAATTCGCCGACGTTGGTTCTGGGAGCCGCCAATCTAGTGATTACTCAATGAAGTGTCCAGACTCAATAATGTGAACTTCAGTTGATACCCGTCGAGGCTTTTACTTCCTTACTAAAAATACAGGATAGCCACCAAACTGATATATTAGCTAATTTGAAGATTACAGAGGTTATGATTTCCCTATCAGAATTCTAATTAAGTTACCTGCGCAGTCAACGTTTTCTCTCCTAATTGACGGCAAATTAAAGAATATTTAGGTCGACTGGATATAAATTTAAACCATAGACAGTATGATTTGAAAATGACAAAATATTGTCCTACGTTACGTAATGTCTTTTATTTCGATCTGTGAAGTGGTGAAGGCGTTACCTAGACTCGTTGAAAGTCCGGTTCGCCGTGGTACCCACATGTTCACATAACTAAACAAATCCGCCCGTCCGCATATACGTGTTTTCCTGACACCGAACCCAGTGGTAGTGAAAACCGAGATCTGCGCCGCCCCGATTGACCCTTGACGCGTTTATAAACAGAACACGTTGGTAAGCGTCCATCAGTGAATGCATCGAGCCAGAAACTCCTTTTCATTCCTCGATAAATGACGACATCATTCATCATTCCGTGGGAGGGTGGAGCGGGTGCAATGGTGTAATTAATTCTCAAAAAGAATAAATGGCAATTTTTCTGAAGTCAGTGAGAAAGAGGTGGGTTGTATCGAGGCGACCTATAGACATGTGAATTTTTCAAAAGAGGGATGGGCCTAAATGACCTTCTATTATACCGAACATGACGAAGATTAATGACCAGTGAGGAAAATGCTAGCGTGCCTGTGGTCACCTCGTTTAACCACTCGCTTCACCACTTAAAAAGGTCGCTATTGGCAAATATAGAAAGTGTGAAGGAGGTTATGTGAAATGGTTCCCGGAAAAAAAATGTTTTTTTTTTTTTTTTTCTCCACTCCTTTCCGTTACGCCCACGCACAACCCTGCCTCTTTGGACTTAACATCAACAGAACTCAACTTCACTTTCGTTGTCCATATTTAAACTTTGACACCCTTCGACACTACGGTTGGGTTAATCTCCATTAAAATTAATTAAGGCAGCCTTAGTATACACATACGATTCGTCTGTTGAATTTCAATATCATATTCACATCAACGAGTTTAGGACGCAGCTGACCGAAATCATTAGCACCGACAAAGAAAAATTGATTTCTAGCATCACTCTGGCAATAAAACGCGATTCAATAAGTTCTACCATTTAGATCATATTTGCCAATGTCATACGTCTTCTATTCTTATGCTTTTTCCAGTTCACCCGAATTATTACTTCACGCGTGATAACTCTAAAAGATCCCATCCATGAAAGTTAGCACTAAAAACAACTTTCAGTCATCGCCCATTCATTTGAGAAACCAATTCTCCATATTGTCTTTAGAAGGGAGGGTAATGAAAGCGGTAAACCAAGTTCCTTTGATTTTGGTTATGAGTAACATCCTTGCACTTCATAATCAACGATAGTCGCTCAAATTCCTTCTTTTTTATAATAATCTCATGATGGTATTGTGTATTCATCAGTGTGATCACATCTCGAGATTCGCCCACTTCAGAACATTTAAATTAATTAATGAGCACTCTGGTGGGTTGCTTTGACCATCAGGGTAGCAATTGTCTCTTGAAACATAAAGATGCTATTAATTGCCATCAAGAACTATGGAATTGAAAACGTGATATACGGCATTTATGGTTTTCTCTGTAACCTCAATGGAAATCAGTTGAAATGAATGGTATAAGTTTGCGAGAATTCTTCAATCTGAATTCTGACACTTGCGAATTAGGTGATATTTCCGATGGTTGGTCATTATAACCATATGAGCTTGGCCACAAATCTCCCATGGCATACGAAATCAGAATCAATTATTTAAAGCACTCATACCAAATGGACTGATTAAGTAGATCATATATGTTTTGATGTAAATTTAAAACAATATTGACCCTACTGGGTCTAAGCTGCTTACCCTTTAAGCCCCTTGATATTTCCTGCGTGAACAATAGAAAGCAAATCGTAATTATATTTGCACTGGTATAACCCGAGTACCGACCTAATATTTACGACCTAATTCGATTGATAGTAAAGTAGTGTCTGCCTCACAAGCGCCGTCGATTGGGGAGAACTGGTTTCGAATTAGCAAACTATCCGACCTCTACAGCTCTGTGGACATATTGGCGGTAATCACTGCACTCTTGCGCATTCTTTGATAATCTATGTATATATCGCACAGCAGGAAATCGTACAGCCGAAATAATTTACATGGCATGATCAGTACTTGGAATAATAATTTTTAAAAAAATTTTTTTTATAATCACTGTCATTATTTTAAGGCAGTGGATTTATGAATAGATTAAAAAAAAAAAACTCCGGGCATCGTGCATAGAGGCATATCCTCATTTTGCACAGACCGTTGCCTCTCAAGATGACTCGTTTGGGAGATGAATTTTCGAAATGATGGTAAGTTGTTAATTTATTCGCGCATATTTGGACGAACTCCTTCTCGTTTGGAACAAGGTTAGGAGGTTTTAAAATTAATCACTGTAACCATCTGACATGACGTCAATCTGTTTCTCATGAACATTTTCCAGGTGAAGGACGCTAGAAAATGAGGATTAGTAAACTATCTGCTAATGCCAATTATCTATCGATGATTTCTTTCTATATAGGTAATGCCATCACCCAGACTGGGTGTATCTGCGACATGTTCGATTTTATTTTCATGTCATTATCCGGGGGACAAAAGTTACTTGGTCATGTAGATATGACAGAATGTTGGTACTGTATTACCTTATGAACCGAAGACTGATAAGTACTGATATAACTTGATACGGCACACTAAGCTTTTTGCCAAATTTGCCTTGTGACACCCTAGGGGAGGGGGGGGGCACAGGATCCCCTATAATGCATAGTCAATGTAAGCATGGCTATTTCAAAATCTTCTACCAACACATATAGGTGGGGGTGCGAATGAAAACACAAAATCGTTCACAAAATAGTAAAGAATAACTACATCATTTCCAATTGAATACTTTCTTCCGTATTTCTGTTAACGTGCGTCAAAAACCGCAGCATGTACTGCGTATATGTCTATGAGTCTGCCCCGCACCGTTCCCCGTGATGTCATGAACTCCTCCAATTTCTCAAAATTACACTGGCACATCTCACACGACATCATGCTAGAACCTCCAAAATCTGGGTGTGAGTTTTGATATGCCCACTCCTCACCTTGCTAATTTGAAGCCATCTGTTACATGACGTCAAATACGCAACCAAGAAGAAGTACACACATCACTGAACCCGCAGTGACACGATTTCGCAATGAGTAGATATCCCCACAGTATAGTACCGTTGAAATGTACAGTAACATGCCCCATCGCCCTCATCCACTTAGGGGGAATAGGACCACTATGTCAATCAGTCTCAACTTCATAAGGCTTTGAGATTCCATACTTGTAATTTGCGAGCTGATTTTCGATTTATTCTGATTGCCAGAAGATTGGGTCATTCTTCCGGGTCAAAGACAGATTACCTGACCATGGACAGTTTGGTGTATTTACCTATCACATGTGGCGAAGAGTTTGTAGGGATATTACTTTGCTCAGACTCTATTATAGGGTTGAAAAGCATGTTAGGGCTGATTATTTCGAAGATTTAGCTTCATACATTCCATGCAAAACGGCGTTCCACAAACTACTGGAACCTGATGACATCAAAATATTGCATTAAAGAACGGGTGCCTCGACGTCGATCGTGGAATCGCTTTTCATTCAAGTGATCAGCGACACACAATCAGAAACGTACTAAGCTATTAACAATATCCAGTTTGTTCTGAGCTTACTGCTTAGTTTTTCTTCATGGCATACTCTTACTGTGAATTGAGGTTGTCTGGCTCATGTGCTAGTTGCCTTGATAATGTAGGTTTGTGTTTGTGTGTGTGTGTGTGTGTGTGTGTGTGTGTGTGTGTGTGTGTGTGTGTGTGTGTGTGGTGTGTGTGCACGGAGTTCTTTAAGAAACGTAAAGACGTAAGCGAGTAGAATTTCATATTGCGTGAATAAAACAGCGGATGATTTCGGTGCCGTATAAAAATAAGGTGGATAGGCAAACACACAGTAGATGCACTGAGTATCATTAACCCTGAGATTCATGTTCGACGGTTGACATCGTTCTACAGAAAGCACCCCCTATATGCTTACACAATTACCATAGGACTGATCATGTACATGATCCATGTGAAATATTTGGTTCTAACGTACTAGTTATTTTGTTATTTATCTCGGAGTAAAATTATAGCTCTTTAGAGCCGCTGAATATTTCAACGTAGATCGCCGAGGATGTTCAGCCTTATTTCCATTGAATTAGAATTCATTTCCTCGACTACTCCGACATATTGATCTATACGCATTTATTGCATTAGCCAAACTATTTTTTTTTATATTTTTTATATGCACATCTTATTATCAAGGGGAGTATTCCGGGCCAGCGAGCTTTTCTCGATTTCCAATTCCTATGAGAGCCAGCCCAATATTCGTATTGTTCCCGAAATGTAACTCCTAATTAATCGTTCTCGCGGGTATCCCTATTTTCTCTTGTGGTTCCATGATAATGAGGTGAGTGTTTCGGAGAAAGGCTATGGACTATGGATTATTGAGAAAGAAAAAAGTGTTTCTTTAGATCGAATACTATTGTTTTGGAAAAATCTTGAATTCCGCAAATACTCAGCCTTAATCAGTGGCACCACTTTGCTAACAGGAAGTTCTAGTATAAAGACAGTTATATGACCACGATATACACACAAGGGCCACACAATACAGCCATTCAACTATTTTGGCCAGTCAGTCCTCTTTTTTCTATTAGCTGTCCATGCATAAACTCTGGCACTATGGACCCATGGAGTAGATTAGGCTCTGAGGGAAGAGCGGACTGTAGCAATCCACTGGCTAGCAGTAAACATGAAAGTGTGAGAGGAGGACCTTCAAATCCTTTTACATCTAATGTGAGGGGTGGAGATCACCAAGGCTCTCGAAGCTTGTACCGTGCGAGTTTTTTTGTGTATGAGGGTATATACGCGTGGGTTCAAGCATCTTACTCGTTTGATTGTTTTATTACAAGTTACTGTATTTCTCTCCATTTCTTCTATATGGCTTTTAGGTAGCCCATCTAGATTGAGGTGTCTGATATATGTCACAGCCTCTAGTAATCATATGTGCTGTATCTAGTGTGGTTGTTCCTCACTTCAATAATCAACTCCCCTGCCATACACCCATACTTGTTACGATTTACTTGATTGCACTTGTATGCCATTGGCAACTCAACTAATTTGTACCTGCATATAGCACAACGTCAAGGCGTTCAATTCGTCCTCTATAAAATGCGCCGACGGTTGTGGTTTGAACATAGGTATTGTTCACCTATGTTAAATATCTTGTAAAGAAGACGTGACGTGTGCTCCTATGACAGATTTCAATACAATTTTTATTACCAATTTCTGCGTACCGAAACTATATAACGCATATGAAACTGTTATTTGTAATAATAATCGACAGCGATTACCTCGACGCCAATTGCCCTTTGGTCACCGTGATGCCTCATTACGACGATTCCGAAGTTCCGGGTGGTGATATCCACTACAAGAGAAATACCGCAATCATCATTTATTCATCAACGCGTTCTCCGTCGCATATGAATTTACCACTCAACCCACAACTAGCAAATTTAGTCGCGCTAGATTGATTCGAGAGGGCGCAAGCTGTCATTATGCGTACGTGTCATTGCGAACGCCTTTCATGGACTGGAATAGAAATATCGTCGCTTGCAACGTCCGAGAATGGTAACTGGGAGAATCCCTGTCCTCCTGAGGCAAATATCGAATGCCAGATGGATCAGCAATTTAAACATTAATTGTGATTTCAGTGCAATGGTTACGGACGCCTCTCATATTCTCATATGTTGCTATTTATGCTGATCGCTTCCCCATAGAGGGTATCACACTTACAGGCGACGCACATCTGTATTTCGATAACGCAGATAGGTGTCTGGATTAGGAGAAATATTAACATTAATGCTAATTTAATAATGACATGCTGGTATCGTATGTGAGTAATGTTTTTTTTTTTTTTTTTTTTTTTTTTTTTGCGATGGCATGTACTGAAGTGAATGAAGGTATGTCACCTTCCAATGGGGTGCTGGGAATCATAGCTAGAGGACTCGAGTCCGAGTCAGGACTCGGAATCGAGTTCAATTCTTCCCGGACTCGAACTCGACTCGGACTCGTAGTGCCTCTGGACTCGTCTCTGACTCGAATGTGCTATTCAACCCTGTTCATAGATTTCGCTTGACCAAGAGCCTGTTTTACCTGAACATCACAAAGTTGCCCGAGATTCGTTACAAGTGATGAACGTAAAACACGCCAAACGTACAACGTGCGCTTTGCGCGCGGAACCCAAATTCTTTTTTTGCCATTGTACGGTCATCTGATACAAAAAGAGGGTTAACATTTGTTTCATCTTCGCCCGAATTTCACAGTTTTTGTTTCGCCTGAACCAAGTTCAGGAAGAGACATTAGGCGGTTTAGCTGTGAACTGCAGTTGGATTCTTATATACCGATCAGATTTTTCAGTATGCTTAGCTTTTTAGCAAGGCACAATTAGTTTACTGCCCACCCATGCAAATAATTGAATCTAAGCATGACCTGTTGCGAATCACCCAAAAGCAAGTTTGGGGCGGAACACCGTACATATGGTTTATCGCAACCGCTTTAGGAATCCTTCTAAGACCTACCCCTCAGCAAAATTAATGAAAAAGGCACTTCAAACCATAGGGACCTACTCACATGGGTCGTCTACCACACAAGTAAATGATATCAATATACCCTTCCCTCGCGTCTTCCACTTTCACACGGAGTTTCACAGTGAGGGAAGCTAACGGAACATGCCCAAGCATCACGAATATTAATGAGTTTGTTCAATGTGCACCCTTCACATAAACCTGTTCCAATTCCACATCAAGCAAGTCTGAGCAAAATTGGACACTGTTTTGAGATATCAACATCTGGAAAAATTTAACTACTCCCTGCCTCAGGAAATGGCCATTTCCAGCCTCTGTGAGTGTTTTCGTGTACTGAATATCTGATGTCTCAGTGCCGATTTTATCGATTAGCTATTGCATGATTTTTATCAACTAATGCCAGTGAAGACTATGCAGTCAGGGATTGTGCTGGATATTGAAACGAAATACCCAAGCGGAGCATCACATGTTGGCGGCGGGATAAGCCTTCAAGAAAACGTGTCTTTTTGGTTTTGCCAGACCCCCCCCCCCCCACCACCCCCCCCCAACCCCCACCAGATTTGCATGAAATGGCACTTTTCCGTGGTTTGGGAGCAGTAAGCAAATCTAATTGGTAGATTAGCTATATTTCGAATTTCATTTAAGGGAGAGTTCTCCGAGGAACTGTCGCCTCTTGGTCCATTTTGGCAAAGACGTGCAGTAGTGGCCCTAAATGAAATGGATAACAAACTTGGGTTGGTTTGTTTTATTTATAAACACATTTCCTGGCAGCTAGGACCTAAGTAATGAAAGTACCACCGACAATGTCAACAGCCCTACTACACCCCGATAATTGGCATTGCAGGACACGCCCACTGACATTTCGTTGATTACGACGTCCTTTTTTACTTTTATGCGTACCACAGGTGCATGGGACACTTCCAGTTTGGAAAGGCAGACATTTTATTTTACTGAATCCCGAACAGTTGCCCATAATTCCTTTGAGATTCACTCCACAGAGGAATGCCAAAACCCCATTGCTCGGGAAGCATAGCACGCAAAAATGTTGACAGCCTTTCGGGCCATGATTTTTTGACGCACCTTTGATAGGGCTATGGCCTCCTTGGATCCTGCAGTAAAATAGTACGCTAAGGAATATATAATTGGTATATAATGGACATGAATGGATGAGGTGCACGAGGTAGACATGGCAAAATTGCAGATTGGTTATTTGATGATTCTTGTATCATTATGATTCTTGAATATTAACCATATGAGACGGTTAGTTTAGCTGGTACCATTTTCCACGAAAACATTTTGTCTTCAGTGAAAACCTGCATAGGCCTTCATGACGTCCATATTTCTAATACATGCAGGTCAAACGCTTTCCCGCCATCTGGACCGGTTTTAACGCCGAAAGTTTACTCGTACGCTCCACGCCAGCCTAGGTGGTACTCAGAGGGTAATGTTCCAATCGCACCCTTGATGTGTTTGATCAAAGGAGCGGCAAGAGTGTTCAAATCGGGAACAAACAACAAACAACCGTCAATTGATCGATTCATTTGTAACATAGTATTAGAAGGTAGAAAGGACATTGGGTTGGTGGTAGACGGGACAGGAAACAGGGGCGCACAGGGCAAGTAGCAAGGCCAAGGGAGTAATAATGGTGATGGGCATGAATGGATGAGGTGCACGTTGGGGATATAACGACATTGCAAACTTGGTTTGTATGAATCTCGTATCATCATGATTCGTGTATCATCATCCCATCTAATAATAGGCTAGAACTGGTAGGATTTCCGTAAAATCATCTAGTTAAATCGGATATTTTGCCAATATGGTATCCATATTCCAATGCTGGGCACGTCATGCAGGTCATGCTTGGTCATGCAGGTTAGGAGCTAACGAACCGTTTCGACAAGCTGGAGAGGTTGCTAAAGCAAAAACCAAATTCTTGGTGGCAAACTAGCACGGCCAACTCAGGACCCAGCTAAGTACGGCCCGAGCGTGCATGAGAGCGTCTGTCAATTATGCTGAGGCTCCCGTTGGTTTTTCATCTGGACTAAATGACAATAATGCATCGCAGGTAGGAAATAATTTATGCAGAAACGGGCATCTCGCATGATTCCTGGTGAGATGGTGCTGGCTATATGAGGGACAACACTCGGTGAAGGAACACTGATGATCACTAAATATGATATGCATTGAGTTTTCGACATCTTATCAGTCATCTTGGTGTATTCCGAGTGGATTAATGCCAACCAGGGCCAGGGACGCAACTTAACGTGGATGAGGAGGGGGGTGGGGTGGGGGGGGGAGGACATTTTTGGCGAGTTCATGTTGCAGAAAGAAAGTGGCTGAATGAATCTGTCACTGAATACTGTGGTTGGAGTATGCATAGGTGTACGGGACCCTTCGAATTTGAGGTGAAAGAATCATGTTGCCCGAATCACCCAACGTAAAAGCAATACCGCTTGCAATAATGTTTGCATGTATTATAGCCTTTCTCATGAGATGCCTGGGTCGATCACAGTGTGCAGCTGCCTCCCTTTTAGCTTAATGAGGTAGGCTGTTTGTAGTGTTTTACAGTTGGATGCATTTTTATAGAGTTTGTATTATTTCGTTCTTTTTATATAATTTTATTTATTTTATATAGGTCTATCGAAAACTCATGTTGCAGCACTAGTGCATGATGAATAAATATCAGGGAACCTCAAATATAAGAATCTCGTCTCATTAGTCCTTGCGTTTTCTGTATACTAATCTAGTCAAGTGACAAAAAAAACAAATGCAGAAAATTCACAGACTGATTCACTAGCAGTGCGGCTTTTAAGAACGTGTGAAAGTTTGTTTTTACCTGCTGTATAATGTAGTAGTCCCATTAATCGTTGTTGTTATGGTGGTATTGTTGATGATGTTTTCGGCTTCAACTTGCTGGCTCTTTACGGTAATAAAGGCCCTGTAGCTTGTATGGTAATTTATAATATTTTGATAGTATGTTTTAAGCCAGTTTACAGAGCGGTCGGAACTGTCATTATTTTCAGCTCACAACGAGTATAAGTGGCTTACGAAGCGCTGCGGCGCACTCCTGGGTCCATTTTCCTTTTTTTTAATTCCTAAATAATATGAGTGAAAAAGCACACACCCGCCTAGGCCTAGGGAATGGACAGTTTCGAGAAAGTGACGCACATCTGAGGTTGGGTTTACCAATAACCTGGCATTAAACTGGAGATGTCATAGTGGGTGAGTCATGCAATTGACGTGCCATTAAGCTATTCTTCTTCGGATATTGGAGTGTTACCGATTTTATAGCACTATTTCGGGTTATTTAAATGGAACAATCATGAATGAAGCCCACCACACACCCTCTCATTTGGATTTCAAATAATGATACTGTTCCATTTAAATAACCCGAAATAGTCGCTATGAAAACGTTCAACACTCCACTATCCGAATCCTAATAGTTTCCTGTCACGTCCCTTTCCATACTTCCCCCCCCTCTCCCTCTTTCCCCTGTTCGACTTACCTATTGTACTTCGGATTCAGCGCAAACCAGTAGACCTATAAAAATGGGCAGATTTGTCGGCAAAGACCACGGACCCCTTTTTCCTTGCTATGGGTTGTAGGCTTCTGACGTTCTAGTACGGAAACTCTAACTAAAAATATCGATAGTCATTAATGCCTGCAATTCAGTACAGTAACATAATACATCAAATGGGGATTCTAGTCCAGCAATACATGTGCGGATGCCTATAACATCCTTTATGCCATTGCAATGGGGTGTAACCCCCCCCATTTGAACCCACGAATTATTTAACACATGACCATTACATCTCAAAGTACACATGATAGAATCTGACTAACACTTCTACAAAATCTCTCACCCCACCGATTCTAAACCAATGAAATGAAATAATGTTTGAGTAAATGTGTAATGCTGATTGCTACATCGAATTGCTACAGTTGGACAGTGGTGAGTGGTTTGAAAATTACTTCTTTCGATAACCTTTGTGACAACTATTAAATTAACCATACATAAAGGGATCACCATAGGCTCTTCGGATCTCAACTACTCATGTTACCGGATGTACCGTGTTGTACTAATTCGGGCCTACCCATGTCATATAACTTTTAATGCTGATGTACAGTCTTGCACCTCGAGTTTAATAACCCCAAATATAAGTACTATATGAGAGAAACAGAACAGAGTTCGAAGGAAGAAGAAAAATATTTGGGATTCTATGTGAGTACAACTCCTTAATTCAGTAAACATGGGCGAAGCTGCAAAAAAGCAA
This sequence comes from Sclerodactyla briareus, assembly GCA_026419785.1. Taxonomy (NCBI): domain Eukaryota; kingdom Metazoa; phylum Echinodermata; class Holothuroidea; order Dendrochirotida; family Sclerodactylidae; genus Sclerodactyla; species Sclerodactyla briareus. The sequence goes on along the minus strand of JAODTK010002954.1, from coordinate 123,378 downwards.
ACCATGTACGTTGGTATATTAGGAAGGAACTTCACAAATTTCGATAAGGAATCAGTAGTTTATACAAGTTCACTAGTCAGACCGCATCTGGACTATCCGTATTCCTGTTCGGGAAAACCATATTTGGACAAAGACATCAAACTGCTGGAAGATGTGCCAAGGAATAATGACAAGTTAGTACTATGACTCAGAAATGAGAGTTATGAAAAGAGGCTTAAGGAATTGGATTTGATAACCATGGAAAAAAGTAGGGGATAGAGTATCTACGGTAGACCTGATAACAATGTACAACATAATAAATGGCAGGGTAAATGTGAATGTTGGAAACAGTGTTGAATTCGTTATGGACAATACTACAAGGGACACATCACGAACATCAGGCCATCATCAGTAAGACTGTATGTAAAGAGCATACGTTTTTTCAAGCGTGTATGGAAAACATGGGATCAACTCCCGGAAATGTGGTTTCTGCACCAACATTGAACGAGTTTAAGACCAGACTGGAGTAACGCAGGTAACCAACCTACTATCCTTGAGCCATCTTCGCCGAGGGTGGCCATCCAGGTAAAATCCAGGTAAATATTCCTGATCACTTCCGTTGGAAAAAATAAGCAAACAAAAGGCAATTCGACGCATCGTTACTCCAAAGGAGGGTATCACAGTGTCGTGGGACAAGGCGAGGTTTTAGCCTCCGCGCATGTTCTTATTTTAATCTACTTATATTTTCACCTAAATTTGTTTCTCGGTTCAGTCCGGGCGATCTTTCCCGCCGGGCCCCCCACCATGGTTCTTCGTGAAAGTCGTTGTTACAGTTCCAAAGGCGAGTTTAAGCCTTGCTCAGGCCCTCATGCTCTCATTTTGCTTCAATTTGTTTCTTGTTCATGTAGGGCTTCCTGACCGGGACCAATTGGTTACTGTGATCGCATTTCTTTTTCATTTAGCATTGTTACATTTTTCGGATAGTGTATTAAACAAAACCTAAAGCGTCATCTGGTATTGAGTATTTTCGTTGTGTTCCGGTGGAATAGATTGTCATACCATATTGCATAACATCGACCGAATTAGAACAATGAATTGGCGAGAAGTAAGCCAAGCGTTTTTCCTTGTTATTTCGTCGCTTTGTTTGTTATGATGGAACATAGTGCCACAGTAACTATATACTCTTGGGAGATAGCCAAAGGTCGTTTACGACTACTTGAAATCGTACTACTCCATATAATTACTCGCAAATAAAGTTCTGCTGCATGGTCCGTCGCTAGGCTAATGGCATCATTGTTTTCATCATCATTTACATACGTGCATTTAAACAATATCAACTTCGGCTCTGTAGTACATCCATCAAGGTAAACATGTGTTTCACCCATGCCGCCTCGTGATAAATTGATTACTTGAGACGAACCGGAATGACATATAAGCATCGAGAAGATTAAATCCTCGAAATGACAGGTCGCGGCCCCCCGTGACGGGCAAGAATCGCAGCATATTTAAAACGTTTACTGCCCTCAGGTGCCCTCAAAATTGGTAAAGTCGAGAACACAAAACGCCTTTAGGTCGAAAAAAAGATTGGACCTCTTGCTTGTGGGTTCCTACAAGTGCCACTGGGAACCATTTATATGTTAGCGCCACTCGACACGAGTCAAATTTACTTGTGTGGGTTGACCATTATCGAGTGAATTGTTGTGTTGCGCCAGTTGTTTGACGCGAGTCGTACGGTCAGGTGATCTTCGATAAACGTAAATAAGAAACAAATAGTACAGTTCTCCCTCAAGCAATGCATTGGGGCGTGACCTTTTCAGAGATAAACGTATAACTTTCGACCGTATTTAAAGGATACCTCTTTAAGGAAAGATGAATGAAAACAAACGTAGATACGAAGATATACTGTATACCTACGAGGCAATTGGAGCAATATAGTAAATGATGACGCCTGGACACGTAACATTTATAGGAAACTGGATGGCGAGTGAAGTGAACCCACAAAAGGAAGCTGTCCTCGGTTACGTGGTATTTCAACTATAAACTCCATAAATGGCCGAACCGGTATTTAATCAATAAATCTACTCGCTAGCGCTACCATTGTATCTGTTAAACCTCCATTGTTTCTGAAACACGGAAAATTACTTGTAATCATTTGCCTAATGACACAATGAGTTTTGAACCGGAAATGTCATATGCTGTAGGTCTTGCATATCCATGTGTGCCACTTCGTTCAGTCCTGTGTGGGTCCACTTAAAAAGGCACATTGCCTGTTTATATGCCTGCCTTGATTTGGGGTCGACTTGTCATCCCCACTAACTTTCCCGGGGAGATCTGAACCGAAAATGCATTTATTATATGAGGTGATAGGTGAATCATTCAATTTACCCAGTCGCGCGCATTATAGGACTTGCGTTACAGGGTACCTAAATCACAATAGTATCATGTTGACTTTGTTCATTCTCTTTTGAAAACGGTATATATCAGATGCAAATTCGTTAGAGATCGGATAGTTGGCTGACTTTCACACGAGGCCCCACTCTACGGTGAGCGAAAAAGTCCAGGCAAAAAGTATAGAATTGCAAAGCACTAAGTGACTTTTGTTTAACTATGGCAATAAATTGCAACTACTCATTCACTACATTTTGGATATTCCATTGTCAAACGTCGTGCTTATTTTGCTTACTGGAAAAGTGTTATCTCACGTGTGATGATTTGAAGGAAAAATTGATAATTTTGAAATGATTCTTACCACATGGAACATTCCGCCGATATTCGGTAACGTCGCTTAATCACAGAAGAGTGTTTCCATTCCGTTTTATTATCAATTCATATATATATTGTAAATTTCCATTATATCAATTCAAGGACTGGCCTTTTTTTCAATAATTAAACTTGGGGTTGCATCGAAGTGTTCATGTGAATTAAGTACGCACTAGTACGTGGAGTGGAATCATTTGACGGATAGAAATATACTTGATAAACATGTATCCTATATATAGCTCAAGTATGTTAATATGAGCACCATGTGTGACTCGAATGAATGGGAAAAATGTTGATTGTTTGATGTTACATCGTTTATTTTGGGCAGTGGTGGATGGTGCGAAATACTTCCTGTGATATCCTTCGTGGCAGCTGATAAACTAACCATACACGAACTGATCACCAATGGTGAGTTTGTTTCCAACAATATTGATCTCCTATGTGGGAATCAAGCCATAGAACGCTAATCCAGTAAACTCCAATATAAACGTATGTATTGAGACTATGTTTTACGCTACGCAGCTGAAGATGAATTAAAACATAATTCTAGGGAACAATAATCACCTGTGATCAGTGAAAGTTTGTACTTTGTATGTCAATTTTCCTGTTCACTTCCATCGATAAAACAAAACAAACAAGAAACACCCGACGCGTCGTTACGCCAAGAGAGTGTATCACAGTTCTTCAATTGGTATCTTGGTTCAGGTATGGTTTTGCTGACGCGGTACCCATTGGTTACTGTAATCGCATTGCTTTCTATTTAGCATTGTTCTCCATGGAAGTTGTCATAAAAAAAAAAAAAAGGAAAAAAAAAAAAAACAGTTTCAGAAACCTGTCAAGTTTTTTTTCTGTTCGGATTTCCTGTGCTACCTTTTTAGGATAGGCATATTTAACAAAACCGAAACGTCACCTGGTATTGCGTATTTTTCGTTGTGGTTCTGGTGGCATAAGTTGTATCATACCATACTGCACAACATCGGCCGAATTCAGAACAATACATTGGCGAGAAGTCAGCCCAAGCGTATGGTACTGTTCTTCCGTGGCTTTGTGAAATATGTTTGAGAAGTTATGCTACAGATAGTACTGCCGAAAGGATAGGACTGAAGTGGGGCCCATTAGTGCCACATGAACTATATTACTCTTTGAGGTACCAAAAAATCGTACTACTCCATATAATTACTCGCAAATAAAGTTCTGCTGCATGGTCCGTCGCTAATGACATCATTGTTTTTACTCGTTAGTTAAACAGTACGTGCATTTCAACAATATCAAGTACTGGCTCTCTATCAATCCATCTAGGTAAACATGTGTTTTACCCTTGCCACCTCGTGATAAAACTGATTAGTTGAGACGAATACAGGACTTACATTAGCATCGAGAAGATTAAACCCTCCAAATGACAGGATGCGGTCCCGTGATGGGCAAGGATTGCAGCATATTTTAAGCGCACTGCCCTTTGATCTAATCAAGTGTCCTCAATATAGATAGATCGAGTACGCAACGCCTTTGTGTCGAAAGAAGAGTAACCGACCTCTTGTTAGTCGGGTTCCTACAAGTGTCACGGGGCACCATTATATGTTCTCTTATTAGCGCCGCTTCTGTTGTATCAACTCGACATAGTCAAATGAACTTACGTGGTTGACCATTATCGAGTGAATTGATCGTGTTGCGCCAGTTGCTTGACGTACGGTCAGGTGATCTTCGATAACGTGAATAAAACAAAATAGTACAGTTCTCCCTCCAGCAATGCATTGGGGCGTGACCTTTACAACAGAGACAAACGTATAACTTTCGACCGTATTTACAAGATACCACAATCATTTATGGGAAGAATGAAACAAACGTCAATTGCGAAGATATACTGTGTACCTACGAGGCAATTGGAGCATAGAGTAAATGCTGACGCCGGAACTTACATTATAGGAACTGGAATGGCGAGTGAAGTGAACCCGCAAAAGTCAGCTGTCTCGTGTTACGTTGTATTCAATATAACTCCATAAATTACCTTTTCAGAGAAGACCGTATAAAATTTCGACTGTATTTTAAAGGATACCTCTTGATGGGAAGAATGAAAACAAACGTAAGATTGCGAAGACTATATACTGTGTGTACCTACGAGGCAATTGGAGCAATATAGTAAATGAGGACGCCCCGGAAACGTAAAATTTATAGAAAGGGAGGCGAGTGGAAGTGAAACCGCAAAAGGCAGCTGTCTCGTGTAGTTTATTCAAATATAAAATCCATAACTTACCTTTTCAGAGACGGAGATAATTTCGACTGTATTTTTTTTTAAAAGGATACATCTTGATGGGAAAGGTGAAACAAACAAATATTATCAAAATATACTGTAATCTACGAGGCAATGGGAGCAATATAGTAACAGATGACGACTGGAACATAACATGTTTAGGAAATGGTAGCGAGTGAAGGAGCCCTCAAAGGGCAGCTGTCTCTATATAGTTGTATTCACGTTACCGACGAATAAATGGCCGAACCGGTTAATTTAATCAATAAAGCTACTCGCCTAGCCGATACCATTGCATCTGCTTAGACCTCCATTGTTCTGAAACACTAAAGAATTACTTGTAATCATTTGCCTAATGACACAATGAGCTTGTAACCCAAAATTCTAGGCTGTATCGTGCATATCCATGTGTGACCACTCGTTTAGTCTATATGGTCCCACTTAAAAGCACAGTGCCTGTTTATATGCCTGCCTTGGATTTGGGGTTCGACTTGTCATCCCCACTAACTTTTATCTGGGGATCTGAACGAAAATGCATTTATTATATGAGGTGATAGGTGAATCTTCACTTTACCCCCAAGTCGCGCGAATTATTAGGACTATCGTTACCTGTAGTCAAATCACAACAGTATCTGGGTACGTGTTCATATCTCATTTTGTAAACGGTATGATATAGAATAGAGGCCAATTCGTTATAGACGATAGTTGGGGTTTGAAAGGATTAAATTTTTCGCACTTCCTCGTTTCTTTTAGGCCTGACTTTCACCCGAGGCCCCACTCTAACGATGAGCGACAACTCCCAGACAAGAAAATATCGAATTGCAAAGTACTGCAAAGTGATCTTTGTATTTACTAGGCAATAATTGCAACTAATTATTCGGTACATTTTGGATATTCATTGCAATCGTCGTGCTTAGTTTGCTTACCAAAAACAGTTAATCTCACTCGTGGATGATCTAGAAGGAAAAAATGAATAATTTTAATTAATTTTTACTACATTACACATTTCGCCGATATTACGCTAATCACAGATAGTGGTTCCCATTCACTTTCATTATATTACTCATATATAATATTGTAAAGTTTAACAGTATGATCACGTCAAGAACTCTTTTTTCAATAATTAAACTTGGATTGCCATCGGAAATTGTCACGTGAAATAGGTACGCACTGGTTCATCTTCCATGTTTGCAATAACTTGTGGAAACTGAAAATGGTACAGTAATAATGGACGGATAGAAATATATATGATACATGTACCCTATTGTATAGCTCAAGTATGTTCTATGAGCACCCCTCTGTAACTTGAATGAATGGGGAACATGTTGGTTGTTATGTTACACCGAATTGGTTACTCTTGGGCAGTGGTGACTGCGAAACTTCCTGTGATCTCCTTTGTGGCACTAATAAATGGAACCATACAAACACGATCACTAGGCTATTTGGATCTGTGATTAGTACATTAACATACCAAATGGGGATTTTTATTCAATAATAATAATTGCAAATAAAGTTAGTCACCCTCTTGTCCAAGCTGGGATAGCCTCACAATGTGAGACACTCATTCCCACATCCACCAATCCTATGTACTGATGCGACTCCCTGTGCCATAGCACTGGGGTGTAATCATTTTAACTTCCCCAATCATTGAACATCTGATTATGACATTCACGAGTTACACATAATAGAATCTGATCAACACTTCTACAAAATTCTCATTTACCGACTCTAAACTATCGAAGAAGGTCACCTTTGAGTGAAAGTGTAAATTTTCATTATTGTATATTTAACAAACGAAACCGTCATCTGGTTTGATATTTCGTTTGTGTTCTGGGTGGCATAAGTTGTATCGTACCATACTGTACAACATCACCGATTCAAAACAATAATTGGCGAGAGTTCACCCAAGCAATGGTACTGTCTTTCGTGGCTTCGTGAAATATTTTTGGAACGTTATTGCTACATACTGCCGAAAACATAGGACGGAATTGGGGCCCAGTTAGTGTCACATGAACTCTATTACTCTTTGAGGTACGCGAAAAAGTCGTTTTACGACTACTCGTATAAATTACTCAAATGAAGTTCTGCTGTCTTGTCCGCGCTATGACATCAGTGTTTTTCTATCGTCATTTACATACGTGCATTTGCAGCAATATCAACTACGGCTTCGCTAGTCATCCATCAGGTAAACATGTGTTTTACCCGTGTCCGCCTCCTGATAAAATTGATTGAGTTTGAGACGAACAGGAATGGCATATAGCATCGGGAATATTGCTACGCTCCAAATTACAGGTCGCGGCCCCGGTGATGGGCAATCATCGCCGCATATTTACTAACGTTTACTACCCTTCGATTTCATCATGTGTCCTCAATATACAGTTTGAGTCGAGAACACAATACGCCTTTGGGTCGAAAGACGAACTGGACCGTTTCTTGACGTTTCCTACAAGTGCCGACTGGGAATCATTTATATCTTGTCTTACTAGCGCCGCTTGAGTTGTGGAGTATCAACTCGACACTAGTCACATTTACTCGTGTGGGTTGATCATTATCGAGTGACTTGATCGTGTAGCGCCAGTTGCTTGACTCTATTTTGAGTCAGGTGATCTTCGATAACTGAATCACGAACAAAATAGTACAGTTCTCCCTCCAGCAATGCATTGGGGCGTGACCTTTTCAGAGAAAATCCTATAACTGTTCGACCATATTTGAATATACCTCTTGATGAGTAAGATGACACAAACGTAAGATTACGAGATATAGTGTAATACCCTACGTAACATGGGGCAATATAAGCACCGATTCCTAATGGAAACGTACCATTTTTGGGAGAAGCTGGATGGCAAATGAAGTGCACCCGCCAAAGGCAGCTGTCTCGCTTCTCGTATTCCCTCCAACTCGACACATAAATTCGATGAACAAGTGCGTGATATGAATCGTTCCATTATACTAGCCCGTATGGCCGAACCGGTGTTTAATAACTATATTTACTCTCTACGCTATCATTGTATTCGTTAAACCTCCTTTGTTCTCGAAAACGAAAAAATCCTTTGTATCATTTGCCTAACACAATGAGTTTTGAAACCAGAATGTCATATGCGGTAGGTCTTGCATACATGTGTGCTACCTCCTTCAGTCTGTATGATCAGTCCCACTCAAAAAGCACAGTGCTTGTTTATATGCCTGCCTTGGTATTGGTGCATTTATTATAGGTGGTGGTAGGTGAATCATTTACTTCCCACCCCAAGTCACGCGAATTATTAGGACTAACGTGATAGGCACTCAAAATAAAATAGCATCACGGGACTGTTCATTAGCATTTGTGAAACGGTATCAGATATATATGCAAAGTTGTTGGGGATCGGATAGTTGGGGTTGGAAAGGATCCATATTTTGCACTTCTCTCTTCGGTTTAGCCAGGAAGACCTCCCAGCACTTGACAACTTGTCCAGACTGATGTATGTCCTTTGACCCCACTAACTGTCATAGCCTTAACTGTCATTCTCAAAACGAAACCTTAAATGTCGATTTATAGTCCTATATATAGAAGTTTGATTTGAGTCTCTCATGCCATCCGCGCGCGCTCCTGACATTTCTCACTCTCATTTCGGTCATTCTGGACTCCCCCACATAACTCAATAGTTGCAGAGGTCACCAAGTCATTGAACTCCTTCGTAGGAATCTTCACCATTGCCCCTCATGTTAAGACACGCCTATAACACTATGTTCGTTCCCCAACTTGAATACGCATCCCAAGTGTGGTTGTCCTTCCTTACATAGTCAATGACAAGGAAAAACTTGAGATGGTCCCAACAGAGCTGGTAGATTTGTTACAAGGCGTTTCTCGTTCACTGATAGTATTAATGACATCATGTCCTCCTAAAATGGGAAAACTCTTGAGCACAGAAGATATTTCACAGATCTCGTTAATTGTCTCAAGACCCTCAGCCATATATTGATTGTCCCCACCCAAGGTCCTCTTCATCCTTCACTCCAGCGACACCAGGTCCAACACTCAGTTCTTCAAAAACATGGTCTGTCGTGTCGATGCCGTCGACTCCCATATTCCGAGGACCCTGCGTAACTGGAACAACCTCCTCCGAAACATTGCTGGTCTAGTGAGTGAAAATGTATTAAAGATGGCGCATTGGGGTATTCGATGGAGATTAAACTCTCAGCAGCGGCCCGACTCTACCTGGTAAATTATGCAAATCAAGACCAACACGGTAATGCAAGAACTCCCGGGCGAAATGTATAGAATTGCTTGGTGAAGGGGGGGGGAAGGGGATGGTTACCAGTACAAAATAAAGATGCGTCTGTTATAACTCTTTTTATATTAACGGAAAATATCATGCACGCAGTTAACAAAAATGATTAGCGCCGACAAAGCACTAATCGATCTAAGTTTTTCAGAGGCAATTAATTGCAACCAATTAGTCGATACCTTTTTAGATATTCATTGCAAACGTCGGGCTCCCAAGTTTGTGTCTCAAAAATCTCACGTGTGATGATTTAGAAGGAACAAATAATAAGTTGAGATGATTTTCACCACTTGAAACATTCCGCTGGATTGTAGTCGCTAATCAAACTCGAGTGGTTTTCATTACGTTTCATCATTTAGTTCAAGATAGAATTTGTTTCCTGTACTAGTTCCGTGTGATCACTTCCAGGTTTCAAGGGCCAAGTAGAATTCCATATATGATTAATCAGTATCATATATCTATTATAAATGATATCACTCTGTTCAAGGACTAGCGTTTTTTCAATAATTAAACTTGGGGTTGCATTCCTCACGAGATATAGGTACGCACCAGTACGACCCGTGAAAGAATTCCTATATGTATCCCAAGTGTACAATATGAGCACCCCTGTGTAACTTGATTGAATGGAGAAAATGTTGATTTCCGAGAGAAGAAATTGTCTGAGTGTTTCTCAGTCATATTGTCGGAGTAATATCTGTTACTTGCTTCGAGTCGTGAGATAAAAAGACGATATTAAGTTCCTATGGTATCCACAAATTTATCATTTTTTGCGATGCTGCTCACCTAGGCAACACTAACTAATCTTCTCTGAAAGTTGATAGAACCAGCCGGATGGAATCACCTATTTGAAATACGCTGTGAACACATCTGTATTTTCCAATTCCTAAATGCCTTCATTGGTTTCCTGCCATGCGATTGCTGGAATAGTTCACAGGTTTTTTTATTCACTGGTGATTCGCATATTTCGTTTCTGGGAAAATTGATGGCCTTCTGAAATCCGATTATGTCACTAGTTGAATTGTCATAGTAGCCAACCAGCCACTAATCTCAAACTGAATATCCTACTGAATCGCTTTTTTTGTTTTGGTATTTGTTATGTTGACACATTGTGAGGTCCAACTAGATATCGTAGTCCATACGCACGATACAATCGATGAAACTGAAAAACCCTGGAAAAATATTTAGTGAAAATTCACTTATTAGCGACGATGCAGAAAGTATTAGCGAAGTTTGAGTCGAGACTGTTTATAACAAGGTAAAAGTGAACAAACACTCATTTCTTACACTCCTGGAAATGTTGTGTAGAATTTACACAAAAGTGTAACTAGCACGCCTATCCCGTCATCTGCCAGAAAATCAGCCTGCGCGTGTGGACATGGTCTAAATTGAACATTAAGGTGCGTCGTTCTGTAAATTGTTGACTCACAGGGCCATCCTGATCGTACCCTGCACAACTGGTTATGCAAACATTGACTAGTTTCCTTTGAAAAGAAAGTTGTTTTCAACAGAACCATACCGGTTTGAAGGCTCAGTCTCGTAACTCGTCCCTATGCCATGACCGATGTAGTGGTCGCTGGGGTGCCTGCGCGACTTAGCCACCATTCGTCTCATTGACTTTGTTTTTTGGGGGATTCAGCACATGTCAAGGCGGTTGCCTTCCGTATATTCTCCATACCAATGGTCCTTGAAGTATGAACTCTGAAGGCAGTGCATGTGACACATGGCCATACTATCCAACTTCCGTTGCCTAACGATTCGGAGGCAGGCAGGTCTCATGGGATCTCCATTTGCCTCCCGCTATATCAACTAGGCGAACTTCTTCGTTCGTCACGTGATCTGTATACGTGATGCCTCATATATTTCTATAGCATCCAATCACCCTGACCAGGGTTCTTCTTTGAAGGTCTGCTGGCATTATCCAGGTCTCACAGGCGTGTGGGCTGATATGATTCGTCTCTGGCCTGACGTTGAACACCATTCATAACTCAGTTAATTGTCCCTTCTCCTGATATGATTGAACACAAGTATTTAAAGTTCTTGTATTCCAAAGCTTCATTCCGCTAACTTTCATTCCAGAATTGATGCCTACGTCGTGTTATTCAACAGCTTTGTTTTCTTTTCAGAGATCGCCATGCGGTATCCAGACGCTGATATTGTCCAGAAAGGATCTACAAGGTTCCAGAGCTTCCTCCCCCTTCTCTGGCCGGTAATTCCGTTCTCCGATAGATACTGTGCCTGCATGATTCCCTATAGCACATACCTGAACTATTATAGGTAGATGTTGAAGAGGGCGTTACAAGCAGAAAACCCGGCCGTACTTCGACGGTTGTACGAACCCAGCCGCTAACGCTGCCATTCAGTAAGACTCGTTTGTGGCCTCGTCATGCCGTTGCTCATGTCGTGGACAATGCTTGTATTGATCTTGAACTTTCGCATGGTTGCCCAGATAACAGAGGTTGCTTATCATTAGCTTGTTAATTTTGAGTGTGGGTTCAAGCGAGTTGACCAGATTCCAATTCTCAAAATTTGGTTGCAAATGTTTGTGAGTGTAAATAGCATTGCCTCTCTTCTAGCCTAAATTCGATCTGCTGAAAGTTGTCGGATCTGCTGATTCCTCTCTTCCATGATTTCCACTGCTTCCTCGACTTTCTATGGGGCCTTCCTCTGCATGCGCTAGACAATTGAGTACTGGGGATGCCATTGAACGTGTGGTTGTAAAGAACGCTATGTACTTAACGTAATCTGTATCCATGATGAAACGATGTACACAGAAAATAACACTTTGTTTCTTGCGTAATTTGATTGATGTCGCCTCGGGTGCTCGAGTGGCATCGCAATCTCTGCTGTGCATCGTCTTCAAGGAGAATTCAGGGAAATGATGAGAAAGCATGTGATTGATGTGAACAAGGGGTATCATTTTTTGCACGGCGGATGATCCTAATAGACAATGCACATGTGATTAGCCCGGAATAAGGCTACACGTATCTGCTGGTCATCAGGTTATTCTAACGTATTGATATGGAAATATTCATTTTTACGGTACGCTCCAAGACACTGTTGTTTTATCAGAACCTAGGTAATAATGTTTCTTGTTTTGAATTTGCTACTCAACAATGTCTCTTTTTCCATTCGAAACCACTCACAAGAATCAGCGAGAAATTCAAACTCTCTAGCGTAGTTCATTCCAAAGAGGCATGGTTTCCCTGTCACGTGTTGGATAGGCCCCTGTCTATTCCTGTTGCAGCTAAACTTGAGTACGTGCAGTAATTTCATGGTCCGTACCGCCAAACAAGTTATGAAAATATAAGAACTGTACACAAAAATGATTGCCTCTTTTCAAATTATTCTAAAAAAAATCAGTTCATAATTAGTGAATCCGTTCCACATCAGATTTGTAAGCGGTTCTCCTGTAGGTTTACTCGTATCCCGTGTGTGAAAGAAATCGTTTCCGATTTACCAATGACTCTACAACACTACATTGTTTGCTCACGTTCTTACCCTTGGGATAACATGCAAATTCACGGGTCGGTTCTGTTCGTTTTGGCAAATGATTCGTCACTGCGAAATGCGAATGCGACCAGTACGAGGTAAACTTTGTCTCTGGCATTTTTCTCCCGCATGGGTAATACCAGTATACACAAGGTGAGCACGGGTAATATAGTCTACTTCGATTGCTGTGGTTGTCGGATTTCCACTAATCAACATAAGCTTTGACGATGCAATGAGAGCAAATCACCGAATCACTGTAGCCGAGTGAAGAAAAATGTTCAGGTCAAGAGGCAATACCCTTACATAGTCCTATTTTCTTATTAAGTGAGAATGAATAGCCATTGTATGTCGCTTGATTCATACATTCATGTCTAATATTATGTCGTTTTTTTAATATAATCAAATGTATCCTAATCAAATGTACTAATTTTGCTCTCTGCCTATGACGCGATGGGAATATTCAACTCCTGAGAGATTGACATGATTCTTGAAAAACTGCTTCTCTTGTTGAATGTTTGGTTCGAGCCGCTGAATATTTCAAGTGATCGACCGAGGATATTCATACTCATTTCAACATTGATTTAGGATCCAGTTTTCATCGAAAAAACCCCGAAATATTAATCATACCATTTAGTGTATTTCTCACACTAGGTCATTGTTTTTGATTCTATATGCACATCCTACTATCAGGGGATCGACGTATGCGGGTAGTCAGCTATCTTTCCCAATTTCAGTTCTCAATTTCTCTGTTCTTACTGCTGTGAGATCCAAGCAATATTCGTGATGTTCCCGTATATTATTAGTCTTATGTCCAATTAGTTAGCCCCGACGAGGCCATTCCTTGCCACTGCTGCTCTTAACTGCTGCTACGTTCCTTTATTTAGAGAATGATTAAAATAAGTTAACCTCATAATTCACGTTTTCCGGGCATTTCCTATTTTCTCTTGCGGTTCCATGATAATGAGTGCGTATTTTGAAGAGAAAAACTCTTTGAGTTTATCTGAATAGGAACAAGGTGAACTTTAGATTGAATACTAATTGTTATTGAAATAAATCCGCATAATCCTTATCCTTAATCGTAGCACCAGGCACAGCACCCGCACCCCTCTGCTAGTAAAAAAAGTCTAGTCTATAGAGTAGTCCCTTTTGTATGACTGTGGTACACACACGGAGGGCACAGTACAGCCATTCAACTCCTGGAGTTAATCAGTCCCATTTTTTTTTATCTTCTCTCATTTTAGCTGTTGAGTGCCATAAACTCTGCAATTTTGAATTTACGAAGTAGATTAGGCTCTTGAGGGAAGAACGAAACTGTAGTAAAATTCACTGGCTAGCAATAAACCTGGAATTTGAGTAGAAGACTCCAAAAGCTCTCTACATTTAATATGGGGAGTAAACTAACCAAGGCTCTCGAAGCTTGTACCGTACGAGGTTTTGGTGTATGAGGACAAGATATATATACGTGTGTGTCAGAGCATCTCTGACCTGGTTTGATTGTTTATTACGAGTTGAACTAATGTTACGCTATTCCATCTAAATTATGGTTACCTTGATTGACTTGTTAACCTTGACAACTCAGCGTGGCTAATATGTTTCCGTGTATAGAACTACGTGAAGCGTTAAATTGTCCTCTATAAAAATGCGCCAACAGTTTGGGTTCCACGGTTATGACATTTACTAGTATGTTTTACCTATGTTAATGATCTTGCTGCAAAGGCAGAAAGGGTGTGTTCTAATAATAATAATAATAATAATAAGAATAATAATAATAATAAAATAATAATAATAATAATAATAATAATAATAATAAGAATAATAATAATAATATTATTATTATTATTATTATATTATTATTATTATTATATTATTATTATTATATTATTATTATTATTATTATATTATTATTATTATATTATTATTATTATTAATAACAACGGTCGGTCACCAGTCCGGAGTGTGTCTTTTAACTCAGAACATGTTGGATTCGAATCCACCAGCGTATACAAGGGATCGTCTTCGTGAAATCGTCAATGTACACAAATTGTATGACCTGTCTTCTATAATGACTCACCCATCCCATGGTATTAGATGCATCATTCGACAAGTGCGTCATGACTCTATGTGTCAATCAGGCAGAATTGGTTTGTCTTTTTGCTTGTATGTATTCGGCTTTGAGCCTGGTTGAAGAGCAAATCAAATCCGAGCCGAATCCAGAAGCACTCCAAATCCGAGTCCGAATTCGGGAAAGACTGGACTCGAGTCCGAGTCTCCCAGCGGTAATGCAAGGCACCCCTATGGAAAGGTCACATTATACCGCCATTTGTTTCAGTATGACGATCGGGCAATGCAACACCACAATACTCAGATACAGTACCCGCCAAGTTATTAATAAATTTCGCCATTTAATGGTGATGGTTTATTCCTAATACAGAGAACAGATCTGCGTTATCGAAGGACAGTCGCGCGTCACCTTCATGTGTGATATCCTTCATGGGGAAGCGACCAGCGTATGAAGCAACATATGAAAGGAGTCTATAACCACGGAAATCAAATTAATATTTAATTGCTAATCCACGGGTCAATGTGCCTCAGAAGGACATAGATTCCATTAGGACGCTGCGAGAAAATATTTATATTCCAATCATGACAGATGTCTCGCCGATGACACGTATGTATAAAACGTAAGCGTTGCGCCTACTCGAATCAATTTAACCCACTAATTGGCTAGTTGTGAGTTAACTGGTAAATCATTTCGCGACAGAAGCTAAACGCCTGATGAATAAATGATGCAGTACGGTATTTCCGCAATGAGGCATTATACATGTTATAGTGACCGGAAGGCGAATGGTGTTTATGTAATCGCTGTCGATTAGTATTACAAATGATACTCATTCATATGGTTATATTCCCTCCCTCAGTCTGCTTCTCTTAATATCCTTGGTATGGAAATCAGCAACAACATGTCCTGGAACTCTCATATCAAGTCTGTCGCTACAAATGCTTCTAGAAAGCTGGGTTCCTTATTTACGCAAGGAAATAATTCACCTCACAACAGCTAATTATGCTTTACAAAGCCCAAATTCGCTCCCTAATGGAATATGGTTGCCATATTTGGGGTGGGGCTTCCCCATCCACTCTCAATGTCCTGGATCGTATCCAGAGAAAGGCCATTCGTCTCATCAACGATGATTATCTTACCTCCTCACTTCATCTCTATCCCATCGCAGATCTGTATTATCTCTCTGCCTCCTTACCGTGACTTTTATGGTCAATTGTTCTTTTGCCTCCTTTTCCTCCTTTACTCGAGGTTACTCGCCATACCGCTCTTCTTCTTCCAGCCACCCGTTTCGGTTGCATCTTCCACGTCATCGCACTGAAACCTATGCTCGCTCTTTTTTTCCTCGCACTTCGCGTGCCATTTCCACCTATATTTACTGTTGCTGGTTGCCGTAGCAACGGTTGCTATGGTAACCATAGTGGTGGTTATGAACTATCCATTTAGGGGTTCCCGTTGCCGGGTGATCCAGCAATGAGATGCACTCGCGAAAGGGTCCGTTCGTGTATTTGCGTGTGTGTGCGTTTTCGTGTCCGTCCAATTTTTGATGGTTTTTCGCAAATATCTCCATTTTGGAATAGCTGAACAAAGTGAAATTTTGCACAAACTTGATAATCACAAAACACATATTTGCTCTCAGAATTAAACGGAAACTATCAAAATTGTGGAATTTTAGGGGGCAAAAACGAATTTTGGGGCAATTTCTCATCTTACAAATTCTTCATTATTTTCCAAGACATCTGCTGATTCCAATGGCCGAATGATCTCAAACTTTGTAGCAATGTAAAAAGGCACAAATTACCACTTTCCCTGCAATCAGCCGAAAATGACCCAAAAGTGGTTTTAGGGGGGGGGGGATGCATGTTTAGCAAATTTTAGAATTTTTGAAAATCTTTTTTGTTTCCAGATATTCAGAGATTGGGAGGACTGAATGATTCCAAATTCTAGAATAAGGTACAAGGTATCGGAAACAAAGGGTTTCCCAGTAGTTATGCTCTAAATGCTTTATGAATATGAATATGTTTTGGTGAAACTGCGGCTTTCGGACCTATTTTGCTGAATTTTTGCTGATGAGATCCTGCAACTCCAGGAATTGCCCTCTTGTTCAATTTTCAAGATGAAACGTGACCAGGGAGACTTAAATATGGGACTAGGCTGGTGTCCTAATTAAGAAGACTCTGACTAAAGATATGGATAGTCATCAAACGCCTGTGAATTAGTATTGACATAATAGACCAGACGGGGAGTCTAGTCCCACAATACTAAATGCACATCAACCATCCACCTCTTGTCAGCTGGGAAGCCTTTCCATTGAGCCACTCCAGTCACAACATTTACCTAGTGCCGATGCCAAATCCATTATCACTGGAGTGTAAGAAAATTTAACCCAACCAATTAATTGACACCGGACCATCACATCCACGAGTTACACATGTTCGAATCTGACTTCTGCAAAATCTCTCAGTCTACCCACTCTAAACGAATCAGATGAGATAATAATATAATGAAGTGGTGCTTATATATCGTTTAAATGCAATGCCTCGAAGCGCTTTACAACGAAGAAGAGAAGAAAATCAGGAGTGAAGCATGAACGATGAGTTTTTAGCTTTCTCTTGAAGGAGCTGATACTAGGGGAGTTGTGAACATCCTCTGGAAGAGCATTCCAGAGAGTACGCCCAAACAGGAGAAAGAACGTTCACCGTAGGTTTTCGTGCGAAGTCTGGGTGGGAGACAGGTTCTGCGTGGAAGAACGCAGATTGCGAGCTAGGAACATAAGGCCTTGTTTTTATTTTGTAGATAAGCTGGTGATGAATAACCTTTCGAATTTAAACATTGACAAGCAGAACTTGAAGGAAATTCGAGAGCGCCAACTGGAAGCCAATGAAGATGTGCAGGACTGGAGTGATATACTGCCTGGGCTTAGTACACGTGACGATTCTGGCGACTGATTCTTGGATATGCTGAGTTGTTTGACAAGCAGACAGCGGGAACCGCGAGTAAGCTATTGCAAAAGTCTGAAACGAGATTGTACAGGAAGTATGAGTGAGCTTTTCAGTCGAATACTGGTCGAGATTCCCGCAACTGTTCCTCCATTTGTGTGGATACCATACCAGCTGGATGCAACATTGTTGCGGTTGTGTGATTTAAATAAAAGTGATGGATCGAAGTAACCTCCAGGTTTCTGACAGGATGAATAAGTGAATTCCCAACGCCCAGCGGGAAAATGGTTGGTACTTACGGTGTCTGGGCGTGACATGAATGACTGCGTTATTGAGGGGTTTTTTTATATTTTTTTGTTTTTTTTTTTTTTAGAGAATTATTCACAGCAGCCCAATGCATGACAGTGATACGTATTCTTCAAGTTACTGATAGCAGATGGTCGATCAGAAGAGTGATAGGAAAAGGTACAACGCGTATCATCGCATAGATCATTGGTCAAATGATTAAAACGGATCATGGTCACTGATCGGGCCGGTGTAGAAAGTGTACAGGAGAGGACCGAGAACTGATTCCTTAAGGGATACATAAGTTACTATGAGTTTTTTCATTTAAGTAGGACGAGATCAGTTGATGAAAGAACCACCAATTCCGAACCTGGATTGCAAACGATGCAACAAAAGTTGTGATCAATGGCGTCAAACGCAGCGGTCATATCAATAGGAATGAGAATCGACTCGATTGTCTGAGGCCCTTAGGAGGTCATCTTGCACCGTTAGAAGCGCAGCGCAAAATGTGGAGTGGGCAATAAAGCAGACTGGAATGGTGAGTGAGTGAGTTGTTAAATTGTTTGAATAAAACAAGGTTTGTAGTTGAACGCAAGCGCACTCTCTCAATGACCTTGGAGAGGAAAGACAGAAGAATGACTGGCCGATATTTTTTTAAGATGTCTACTTCCAATCGCTTCTGTAGGATGGGCACAACATGCGCATAAGTTTTCATATGATGGGCATGCCATGAAGAAGTGACATATTAACAAGGTCAGTAACCACCGGAAGTAAAGCGTCAATGCACGTGATATAACAGAGATGTCGGTATGGGTCCAAGGAGCAAAAGTTTTTCTTGGAGATTATGACGATACGATGCCAAATATCCGTATATATATATTTTTTAACTTCTACGAATGCATAGGAGAAAGTGAAATATTTGGAGGCTGAGTATTACCTGTGTTTTGCTAGATCTTTACGGATTTTGTCTACCTTCTCAGAGAAGAATTCCGCAAATTGGTCAGCAAGGACCCTAGAACAAGTATGAGCAGGCAAACCCTTTCAGATATTAGTTTCATATTGCTTCACAGCACTGAAGGAACTGGAAATCATCGCAATTTTTAAGCTGTGAAGAAAAGCAATCAAACTTTGTAGATTCAAGCTCTTTATATGTTCCTCCAGTGATTTATATACATGCCTCCTTATCAATATGTAAGTTTGATTTAAGCCACCTACGATCAAGTTGGCGCTTAGTACGCTTCGATGTGACAAAAGACTCTCATGTACCATGGAGCGTTGGGACGCGAAGTGACCACATGCTTCAATCGGGGCATGGAGATCTAAGAGCTACGCAAGACAGACTTGTACTGATCAACGAGGACTAAAAGGTAATAGAGGCCGACAGGACTTCGTTTGTCAATGGCCCCAAGCTTGCGATATCAAACTTCCTTGCGTGTAGGGAGTGAGCGGTTTTGTCAAGTAAACAGAATGGCGTTAGATCATAGGTGTGCCACAAATTTGCTGAAAATAAGATATAACGGAAGAGGTTTCGCGAGAAATTAGCAGATCAAAAGTGTGACCGTGTCCGGTGATGCTTTCATCATTCACAGTCAGGTTCATGGGGAAAGGTCACAAAAAAATCGCCAGCAACAGCAATTTCTTCAGGGACCGTGGATATATACTCGAGAAATGGCGGCAATTATTGAAGATCACCTTGGGTGATGGGTAAATTGTTGATTGTTACAAACAAATCAATTGTTACGGTTGGACTCAGCGGATGGCTTCGAAAACTCTCTGTGATACCCTTCGTGGCAACTATTGAATTAACCATACACGAACTGAACAATATAGGCTATTAGGATCTGTAAATTAGTACACTGACATAACCCAATGGGAAGTCTAGTCCAACAATAACAATGCACATCCAATTATCCAACCTCTTGTCACAAGCTGGGATAGCCTTTACATGGGAGACACTCATTCACACATTTACCAATCCTACTGCTGATGCGACATCCCTTATGCCATTATCCCTGGGGTGTAACAAATTTAACGTCCTAAATTATTCAACACCTGACCATCACATGCACAAATTGCGCATGATAGAATCTGACCAATACTTCCTAAAAATTTCTGTCTACCCACTCTAAGTCAATCAAATAAGGTCACTATTGAGTTAATTTGTAAATGTTGATTGTTACCAGAAAATTGTTAACGTTGGGCAGTGGTGGCATAGCTGGTTGCGAATACCTCTTGTGATACACTTTGTGGCAACTATCAAATTAACCATACACGAACTGATCGACATAGGCTATTTGAATCTTGACTACCTATGATAACGGATTGTACTAATCTGGCCCTGACCCACTTGGTATAGGACCTAGCCATATACCGTCCATGGGAGCCATTGTCACAGTTCAGAAGCTGTTCTGTTTTTCTCTTCTGAATTCCCTCGGTTACATTTTCAGGATAGTATATTAAACGAAACCTAAAACGTCATCTGTTTTGAGTATTTCCGTCGTGTTCTTGGTGGAATATGTTGTATCATGCCATACTGCATAACATTGGCCCAATTAAGGACACTAATTGACGAGGGAAAGTTAACCCAAGCGTATAATCCTGTTCTTTCATGGCTTTGTGAAATTTACGTTATGCATAAATAGTACTTCTGAAAGTATGGGACTGAATTGGGACCCAGTTAATGCCACATGAACTATATAATACGTTTTACGACTACTTGAAATCGTACTAATCCGTATAATTACCTGCAAATGAAGCTGTATGGTCCGTCGCTGAATATATAATTGTTTTCATATTCATTTACAGTGCATTTAAACAATATCAACTACGGCTCTGCTAGTCGATCCATCAAGGTAAAACATATGTGTTACCTTTGCCGCCTCCTGATGAAATTGATTATTTGAGTCGAACAGACGAATGACATATAAGCATCGAGGAGATTGAACCCTCGGAATGACAAACGTTCACTGCCCTTTGATTTATTCAGGTGTCCGCAACATAAATATAGTCGAGTAAGCAACGCCTTTGAGCCGAAAGAAGTCTATTAGCGCCGCTTCAGTTGTGAGTATCAACTCGACACGAGTCAAATTTACTCATGTGGGCTGACCATTATCGAGTGAATTGATCGTGTTGCGCCAGGTGGATGACTCGAGTTGTACAGTCAGGATATTTCCGATAAACTTGAAAAAAAGAATAAAAAAGTACAGTTCTCCCACAAGCAATGCATTGAGGCATGACCTCTTTCGAAGACCCCCCCCCCCCCGCCAAAGAGAAAAGGTATAACCTTCGACCGTATTCGAAGGATACCTCTTGATGGGGAAGTTGAAGCAAACGTAAAATTACGAGGATATACTGTATACCTACCCCCCGAGACATGGGAAAATATCAATACAAGCACTGATCACGACTGGACGTAACCTTTTTGGAAGAAGCTGGATGGCAAATGAAGTGCACCCGCCAAAGGCAGCTGTCTTGTTTCACCTATAACTCGACAACATGAATTGACGATCAAAGTCTGTACGAATTGGTCATTATATCAGCCCGTATGGCTGAACCGGTGTTTAATAGAAATATTTCCTCTCTATCACTACCATTGAATTTGTTAAACCTCCAAAAGGCACAGTGCTTGTTGTCGGTGCTCAAGTGGCACTACTGCTGTCTTCAAGAAGAAAATAGGGAAATTATTAGAACGCATTTTGATTGAACAAGGGGTACATTGTTTTCACGAAGGATTTTAATAGACAATGCACAATGTTGATAGCCCGAAAGAAGGATATACGTATCTACGTATCTGCTAGTAATTCAGTTATGTTAACGTAATGAACTGGGGATATCCAGTTTCACGTACGCTTCTAGACACTGTCTGTTTTGTACTTGACCTTATGCGACGACCACAAACAGTGACCAAGTATCCACTTTTCATGTTGATTTGCTGCTCGTATGTAATATTTGAATTACAACATATATATTGGACATTTGGACTATATTTGCAGTCGATAAGAATCATAATATAAAAATAAGTCAACATGGCTGTCAACACTCATAGGAATGAATAGTCACAGGAGGTATGTAAGCAATTACCTATTACCTATCACAACTCAAAAACCTATATGTAATTCATAGCATATACACATACGATCAATTTGATGCTTGGTTTATTGACAACGAAATTTTCAACCGCAATACTATTTCAAAGGCTGTGTACATATATGCGGATATACAATACTTCAAACACAATGAGAAATAAAATGATCGGGTGGAATTTATATATCCGGGCATCATTATAATTAATATGCATGCTGCTTTAAATGATTAGCTGCAACGGCGGTTTTTTCTCCTATTTGAGGAAACTAACAGATGGTTGTCGGTCAATTAAAATAGATTTTGTAAACAATATACTACACACAGCAATTTAGAAAAATTAAACCAACGGTATATTTCACGCATTTTCTTTCTTTCTCCCTCCGTCCGAAATAAATTGATATATAATAAGGTAAAAAAGTATCGCTTCAAATTTACATATAAGCCCCCATTACGATATCTTGTCGTGACGTCATGCAAAATTCGCCGCGTCCTTGTTCGCTGAATAAAGACGCTAGCTACGCAATCCTCTTCATATTTTCCAATTAAAGAGAAATTGTTTGCACATCCGCACATCAGCTTGCAGCTGTATTCAATAGAACCAGTATATCAGTCATTGCTTCAGTTGGTGAATAACTTTCAGAGATGGAATAGGCAAGTATCATTAGCTCGGAAATTTATGTACATACAATCAAATTGAGTGTTTTGAATGATTTTAATTTCAGGCGAAAATGGTGAAACATGAGTCGTCAATATACCGCTCATACGTGATTATATTGCTTCTTAACATAGTTTTAATACCACATGGAACTAAATAATCCATGCCCAATGACATGCCATTATTAAAGGAACTCCGTCAGCGAAGCGGCTCATTATCTTGTATTTAGTTCCACCATTCCTTTCGTCTTTCATAATCAAACAGAATATGTTGAGCTGCTGGAATTTTCCAAGAATTCGATTAGAATGGTGAAGCTCGTTTTCACTTCGATTAGTAATCTAGTAACGTCGAACACCCTAAATGTTTTCCTTCTATACCAACGTATGAGCCAATTCTCGTATTTTATTCTGACGTCATCACACACGTTTCATTTGGAAGTGCCCGGTTTACCATGCATTCGTCAGTTCGTTGCTTGCTACTGACATACGGTGTCCTTTAATAGACGGGCAATGCCATGGTATTCACAAGTATTAGTATATTACGATCTGATAGCAATACGGATTTCGAAGCACATGTTGTGAAAATAGTGCTACAGCGTTAATTACAGCATCAACGTTTTTTTTTATTTAATCGATGTCCATCCACAGAAATGATAACTTAATTAATCTGTTTGGAAAAGATTTTGAAATGCTCAGCGTCTAGGAATTCCTCTGATAAGCTTTGTCATTTCCGTATGCGGCAAGACAACACAATAGCAAATTCACGTGAGTATAAATTTGAAACCTGCCTGAATGAGCTGCAATTGGTGTGCAGTTTCCGTACCAGCAAGAAAAAAAAAATAATCGGAGTAAAATGGGAAATAGACTGAGCAGTAAATAACCATGTGTACAGATGTCGCACCACGTCATATTGATTCTATATCTAATTTACCGTCCTCATTCATAAGTTCTATAGTCCGTTCATCCCGTCTTACGGTTTAATCCCTTCAAAAAATCATTCTCCTTCGAGAAACTGCGATTTTTACATACACTACACCGGCCTCTATGGAATCCTAAGCCTAACCCGTCTGCATTTATGTCCAGCGCTGTCCTGAGGCCGAGTAATTGTACCAGAGCACGTCAATCAAGCAAGGTAAGTGACGCAGGTACAATCTCTCTGACTACATGCATGGTACATCGATTATCTTGTTCACTTTCTTCCTTCTATTGTGGCCTCTGTTTCACCCAATAGCACACTGTCAACAATGGGTTGCTCTGGAGGTTCTGGTCATAACATAGCCGTTAACCCTGAAGTCAAACGGCTCAGTGATTCATTGATGACCTCTGTTGACCCCGGATTACACGACAATAAGCTAGTGCGAATGTACTCATCACTCAGTATGAAGATAAGCTGTGCTATAGCATCAATTCGTTCAAAAAATATCATATAAACTTGCATAGACAATTCATTGTCACTATTAATGTTAATATTACACGTTTTAACTAGGCATGGTCGGTCCGTTGAAAGCCCTCTCTGGTTCATCATTTGAGCTTCGTTAAGAGAACGAAAATGCGGGAAAGAACAAAAGAGCGGAGCAGTACGTGCAACGACTTGTAAAGAGGGTCTTCCACAGGGGCGTACCCACGGGGGGGGGGGGGGGGGGGGAAGGGGAAAGGGGTCGTGTCGTCATCTTATAGTAGCTGTGGAAATTTTGGCAAGTTTTCCACTGACAGCGGTATCAGCTTCGGGCGACTCTTACACATACAACTAAGCGAATGATTATAATAATAATATAATAAACAAATCTCGTTCTTATGAAGCGCTTTTCCAAGTCGCAACTTTTGCTCAAAGCGCTTTACAGAATTATCACAGTTTTCCCGCCACGGAATGATTACAGATCGCTGGAGCACCTTGAATGGCAGAAAGGTCTATAAGGAACATGTCGAATGCAGAAGTGCTACTGAACGCAGACATCTGACTGACGAATGTAAATCCGACATATTTATTACGAACAACATTGTTAAAGTTAGTTGCCGATAAACATCGCGAAATACAGAGAATCGGCCATGTGAGTCAGGATTTCGTTTGCCGCATATAATAATAGACCACTGAGGCCGCGGCCTAACACTATCACATCAAACAAACAACGATTCTTCCATGAGAAGTGCACGTTATTTCTAGTAATGGAAAGTAATGCCCATACCGACTGAGAATAACCCATTTTACTATGTGCATCATGTAGAACTGAGACCATGATAACTAGAAGAAAAAAGGTACAGTGGATTGATTCTATGACCCTGCATTGTAATGGGTCCAAGTTCAGGTAAGAGGTCTTCTGATGTCAGCAGGTTATGGCGTCAATGACACACAAAATTGTTGTTGTTGACTCTGGTTATTAACTTAACGCTTCCGTCATCGAAGCGCAATATGAACAGACGGTAAATGGACATGGCATGTTTTTCCTCAAACCCGATAGGTCAGGAACCATAAAAACATCAAGAATCAATGGCCTATCTATGAGGGAATAGAAAGACGACGTGCAGACCTAATTGTTGTTCCTTTTCCCAGGTTGAACTTGCAGCGGAAGTAGTCGCAAATGTGTGGACAACCAATTTTAGTCTTATAAAACGGGTACAGACCATTTTCTGGTGGAACCGTGTGTGCTGACCCTTTGGGGCTGAATAATGTATATCTCCAGAATTCCGGTTTTCTTTTCTCGTGTCCCATGACCCAGACATTTGATTAATCCCTGGGAAAATCACGTTACGAACTACTGTGGACAGCCTAGAATGTTCCGTTTTCCAATTACCTTTCGAACTATTTAATTTAAGCGTACTGACAACATTCACCACGTACAGTACAATTTATTTTGTATAGCACGGAACCATACGATAGTCTATTTCCAAACCGTGTACGAACTATTATTGGTAAACCATTTATTTTATGCATGCTTTCATTTCAGACAGTGACTAGATCAGCATTCCTACAAAAGGTCTGAAATTGAGACAGAAACATATTGACCCGTTATTACATTCGTAGTCGGTCTATTTATAACGACACTGGAAATGTGTTTTTGAAGTGGCTACTAACCCTCTAGTATCATAGCACAGATTGACTGAATAGAACAGATGGCGCCCACCTGCAGTTCAGTCCCAAAAGTACACAGTTTCTCTGTATTCTACGAATGCGTCGGAGGTGTATCGTCTTGGATCGTGATATTCCCTGTAACAGCAACAGATCACGGCAGGTGGTGTCCATAAGTATCACTGGTTACCTATTTGCGTAAGGAAATATCTGGAGCTCGGAAGTCTGTTGTGAACTTTGGGGTAACATTCCATTTGTTGAGCCGCAGCGTGTATGCACATTTCAGTGTTAGGATTGGAATTCCGCAGGGGCGGATGTAGAATGCTGCAGTGAATTCGACTTTAAGTTTTCATGCCGCATCCCTCATTCGCACTATGGAATTCTCACAGTCGCTGAATTTGAGGAGATCGAAGTGAGCCTCGGTAGTGGAGGTTAGTCTCTGAATGATTTACAAACAGTCATAATAGGGAACTAAAATAATTAAATGTCGTCATCTTTATAGTAGCTGTGGGAATTTTGGCAGTTTTTCAGTGACAGCGGTATCAGCTCCAGGCGACTCTTACACATACAATAAGCGATTATTCACAGTTTTCCACAGCCACGGAACGATTGACAGATTGCTGGACCACAAGGATGGCAGAAAGGTCATAAGGAAAGGTCGAATGGCAGAAGCAGAAGTGCTACTAAAACGCAGGACATCTGACTGACGAATGAATAAATTACCGTATTCAACGATTTAATCCGACATCATTTATAAACAGTGTTAAAGTTAGCTGCCGATAAACATCGAGGAAATACAGAAATCGGCCATGTGCGTCAGGATATCGTTAGCCGCAAATAATAATAATAGACCATCGAAAAATCGAAACATTTCTAACTAGTCCACATAAACTTTTGACTTATTCAGTGACGCCAATGATTGTTGAGAGATGAGAGAATATTCTCGCACCTTCCCTTCACACCACGCGGACAATGAGTGCTATCCTTCCTTTGCCGAGAGCAGAAGGATTTTTTGCATTCACGCATAAATGTGTATAAATAAATAAATAAATAAATAAATAAATAAATAATAAATAAATAAATAAATAAATTAAATAAACACACACATATACCAACACACCACCACATTGCCCCCCTTTCTCTGTTTAAAAGGTGAATTTAATGAACTGTGAAATGAATTGATTTTGTGGAAAAAGTTCATTCAAAAATCAACGGAGGTAACACAAAATGTCATCAACATATCTTCGGTAAAATCTAAGCTTAGGGCAGATTTTGACAACTTCTGCTTCAAGGTGACACATAAAATTTCAGCTAGGCACACACTCAGTGAAGATCCCATTGGCCAAGCTCGCCGACCTTATTGGTACCAACCCCCCTTCGGCCAACGACCGCAGTACCCTGGACCCTGATGACATCATTAAGAACTTCAGCTCGCTCACCCTAACAGCTGAGGAGAAGGAAGCTTTGAAAATCGGCCTCTCCCCTCGGTACCCTTTCTTCTTCTTCTTCTTTGGTGGGACTGCCCAACATTCCATAAGGAACAAAACGAGCAGGGTGGGTGTGTGCAGTGCTACTAAACGGGGGGAGTGCTAGTCCCGATACTGAAGCCTCAGGTGTCGATCAACAGCAGCTTTGAAGTTCGCTGGGTGACAATACTTGTAATCTCATGTGGCAAGTTGTTCCAGTCCCTGGTGGGTTCTTGGAATGAAGGAGTATTTGTAGCAGTCCCGACGTGTGTGAGGCTCAATATAATTGTTCGAGTTGGAGCGGCGGGTTCTACGTTGGGCTGGCTTGAAGGTGATAAACGACGTATAGGAATGGAAAGTGCACCCCCCTATGCTTTGTGAAAAGTAGAGAGCCTGTTAATCTCCCTCCTAGTGGTCAAATGATCCCACTGAAGGTTTTGAACAACGGCAGATGCACTGTGGTCCCAATCATAGTTGTTGTGTACCATACTGGCTGCACGTCTCTGAACCCTTTCAAGCTTCTGAGTGAGCT
The DNA here is from genome assembly GCA_026419785.1 of Sclerodactyla briareus. Taxonomy (NCBI): domain Eukaryota; kingdom Metazoa; phylum Echinodermata; class Holothuroidea; order Dendrochirotida; family Sclerodactylidae; genus Sclerodactyla; species Sclerodactyla briareus. The sequence continues at coordinate 95,564 of JAODTK010002954.1, read as the reverse complement.
GTACAGTGTAAGGGTCTCAAACAGAGGAACAGTATCCAATGCTTGGACGGATGAGGGTCTTATAAACCTCGGCTTTGGTGTCTTTAGTACAGGAGTGTAGTTCCGACGAAACGAAAGCCATTGTTTTTGTTAGCAGCAAGTTTAATTCTGTATATTGTGATATGCCAATTCAAGATAATGTTGTATGTCAACACAAGGTAAGTATGCGAAGCAGTGTCTTTAAGAATGGTGCTACCCAAGGTGTAGTTGTAAACTAAGGGGATCTACTAGCAGGATACGAAGCACGCGTTGCATTTTTCAGCATTGAATTTCATTTGCCATGTTTTGGTCCCGGCCCTTGTTATAGGAAATATATATATATATATATATATTATTATATATATATATATATATAATATATATATATTATATATATATATAGATATATATATATATAATATTTTATATATAATATATATATATATATAATATATATATATATTATATATATATATAGACAAGAGGCAAAAACTGTAAACACAACAAGATACGTAAAAGATAGGTGGATTAGTGCGGCAAGGGAATCACTGAGCCATCGGGTTCTTGTTAAACAAGCTGTTGAGTGTCACATGACCTGTAAGTTCGAACGTAAGGAGCAGATCAGGCTCCGAAGGCGAAGATATTGTATAAACCTGGGAGTGTGAGAATAGGACCACTTCCGTTCACCCCTCTCATACGACAATTGAAAATAGGCAAATCTCAAAGCACGTAAACAAAATATTGGGAGGCGGTACGAACATCATTACCCGTTCGATGCCGTCATGTTTTTGTTGATAGGATCTCTGGTTCACATGGCTGGTTGGATGACATTGCATGATATCATCAGGCAAACAACCCTGGCATATTCCAATTACGCAGTTATGCAAACTGATTATGGTTGTTTATCGAGCTCGTCGATGATCACTGTGAATATACTGAAACTTGGTAAGTTCACTGATTGACTAGGCTACGTGACAAACATTTCTGAGTATAAAACTACTAATAGCGAGTAACGTGTTTCCTCTCTCGAAAAACGCCTTCGGTTTTATTTCGTCGCAATGAAATCAAACATTGTTTTCCCCCGTGTTAATGGCCATCGTAAAATGGGAGACGCCGAGGCGTGTGCCCCTACGACACATTTTCTATTTCTCGTAAGATTGGAAACAAACGAAAGGTTGCCTCTATGCTGAGTGCTTCCAAGTAGATGAATGCAGGCCTAACATCCGAGTCTTCATACTGAACTGGATATAGCGAAGCTCACAACGGAAGTCAGAGAGATGTTAGTAAGCGAGTCGTGGGTAATCCGCTGCATCGATTACAGGACTGGCGAGCGGGATCATCGATCACTTCGGAGCTGCGTGTTCAACTGGGTAGTCTGGAACTGGGTAGTTACGCCTCTACTCCTATGCTCTCGCGAACAGGCGCGTAGTCTGCCTTCCGGGTCGAGCGGGGGGGGGGGGTAGGGGTTGGATTTATTTCCTTTTTCCTGAATTGACGTGTCTTCCCGGGTATATCTCTTCCAACGGAAGTGATTAGTGAGGCGGTGGGGGTGTGGGGTTGGGAGAGGGGGGGGGGGGGGTAAGAGGAGGCAGGAGATGATTAACTTCATGGGGGGGCGCAGGATAGGGGTCTTACTCATACCTCACCGTACCTCCACAACCCTCAATACCATTTGGTATTGCTTATTTTTTTGTCAATTATTCGCTTCATTCCCAACTTTAGTGGGTTTTGGGTTTGCCCCTTTTCTCTTCCCGTATTTCAGCTTTCGATTTCCTGATTTGCCCTCTCGATCTTCTGTCAAAGGGCGGAGGGAAGAGACACCGCCTCACCACCCGCACAGCCTCCTTTCCGGCTAAAAGTTAAATAACCTGACTGCATCACCATGCAGTCAGTAGGATCCTAAATTAGTTTGACTAGACGTGTTCTTGTCGGTTGCTCCTTATACAATCGTCTGCATCCAGGTTGATAGGTCAGTCATTAAAGCGTTTAGGTTCACTCCAAGAGAAGTTGGGCAAGAAATACGAAGTATTGGAGGAATAAAACACATGCTGAAATTTGAAAAATATGCTGAAATGTGGAAAGTGTTCGGCAAAAACTGAGTAATACTGCCATGTTTCGCCACCACATTTAGCGACATCTGACTGACGAATGATTAAATGAACCGCGTTCACCGGTGTAAATCCGACATCATTTATTACGAAAACACTGTTAAAGTGGAGAGTGGAAAGTGGGGTGTGTGTGCGCCCGCTTCCCATAAGAAGTGTCGCTTCTTATGAGAATAATATATATAGGACGCAAGCATCCATTAAGTTCAAACTAGACACGGTTGGAGTCATGTCTGCAGTTTCACCTAAGCTAAACAGAGATCAAAGTCTGAAAGAGCTTTGGAACACTAATGACTGTGGGCAACGAACGAGGCGAGAGCTCGGCATGACGGTTTGCCATGTGGAGTGCCCATTTTTTCCCCAGGGGGGGGGGGGGGCTCAAGTCCAAGGTCACCAAAGTCAACATAGGTCCAAGTCTCAAAACTATGCGAGAATGAGAACTGGCCCAACTCAAATGATGTCGAAAGTTCAAACTCGACATGAAGGTGGTTCAGGGAGAGTAAAAAATTCCAACGTGTGGTCTAAGGTCGCCAAAAGTCAACATCGGTCGGAGTCCCTCAAAGCCTGTGAACACAATAATCTGGTAACGATGTCGGGAGCTCATTATCATGACAGAACTCTGTCCCTTGAAGACCGACAATTGAGTCTTCCCTTAGTTGCATAATTTTACGTCCGAGTGCTACATTCTTATTAGGGATGTTGACGGAGGCATTTTAAACACCATTCTTTGGAATTCTTTGATGGGTGGGGTTGGAGGGGGAGGGGCGGGGGAGGGGGTACGAGGGAGGGCTCATTAACTTCATGAGGGCGCCGGATAAGCGCGCTTTCTCATACCTCACTGTACCTCCACAACCCTCAATGCCATTTTGATATTGCTCATTCTCGCAATTATTCACTTTTTCCCAAACTTTAACGTGTTTCGGGTTTTTCCCCCTTTTTTCTCTTCCCGTATTTCAGCTTTCGTTTCCCTGAATTGTCCTCTCGATCTTCTGTCAAAGGGGGGAGGGAAGCAGCCACACTCCACCCGCACAGCCTCCTTTCCGGCTAAAAGTTAAATAACCTGACTGCATCACCATGCAGTCAGTAGGATCGTGAATTAGTTTGTAGTTTGACTAGACGTGTTCTTGTCGGTTGCTCCTTATACAATCGTCTGCATCCAGGTTGATAGGTCAGTCATTAAGCTGTTTAGTTTCACTCCAAGAGAAGTTGGGCAAGAATACGAAGTATTGGAGTAATAAAACACATGCTGAAATGTGGAAAATATGCTGAAATGTTAGAAGTGTTTGGCAAAAACTGAGTAATACTGCCATGTTTCTCCAAACATTTAGCATTTTTGTTTGAAATTCTTATTTGCGCCAAATCGTTGTGAATCAGTGAGCCTCTGTTCTACTTCTAATCTCCTTTTTGTAGTTTTACATTTCGTCCTGAACGGGTTAATCTCAGGAACTACTAGAGTTAGTAGGGATCATACCAGGTATCTGTTATTAGACCATTGTACTTTGAGGAACATAGTGGATAATTCCTGACGTGGGAATATTGTGCGTCTACTGCGCATTAAACACCCCCTGGACAAAATTGGTAGAAATTACACAACACTGTGGAAAGGTTGTGTACATAACATTGTGTAAAGGTTGTGTGAAAATTCACAAATTGTGCAGATATTACACAATCATTGTGTAATATTTTTACTCAACACCGGGATGGCTGTGCTAGTTACACAACATTTTTAAAGAGTGCAACTGGAAATGTTCGGCTAATCAATTACGTTTTCTGGTATTCATGTCTGCGTGTTTTAATCATATTAAGTATTTCATGTTTTATGTATATTGTTGTAATTTTGGTCGATGGCGAATGTCCAAAAGCCGCGCCATGTGAAGACGTGCTGTGTATCTGCTGTCATTTATTAATTAGATACTCCGCTTCAGCTGCGAAATGATCCACTCAACTCACAACAAGTAAATGTCACGAAGTTTAGTTAACATGATTAGCCTGAGCAGACGCTTCAGTGCAAGCAAACATTCTGGTTCGAATTTCAGCAGTCACGGGCTTTCTCCTCTTTGGTGGAAGTACTTGCAGTTGCGATGGACGAGGTCACCATCCTCATATCATGGTTCTGCTGTGATGCCAATGGATTTGTGGATGGGTTTCTGGAATTTGTTTCGGAGTATTTGCCAAAAGTCTCATCGGTCATGTATGAGCAGTTTTGCTGTTCGTTCTTCCGGAGAGCACGCAAAATGGCGGCCTCGATATCATCTGAGCAATAGTTCAGTAGAGAATGGGATTTATTGCCTGTGCTCATCCAAAATTGGGTAGAAATCAAATCAAATAAGAAACTCATAACTCTTCAGCGCCTGCGGCAAACAATCGAACACAAGTTGGATAACCAATAAAAGTTCATGGTGACTTCGGTAGAATAGCTACAGGTTATCCTTGCATCAAGTTACTGTATACGTATATGCTATGTGAAGAAATGGGATTGTCGCACATATGAGCGGCGGAACACGGTCGTCCCTAACACAAAGTTCACCTCTGCATTATGAAAAACTGCAGCAAAGTCAATTGGCTATCATACGTACCTGCGTATTGTAAGGTGATAGAAACCGGGTATATTCGGGTTCAACCAACTCTTTCCATCGCGTTTCAATTAGGTAACATGTGTCTCTTGACAATGCTTGGCGAATTTATGAGCTCATCTGTGATCGATTTCCTGATGGAAACATTACTTTGCTTCATATCCGGAAATTACATCCACGTACATTTGTCAGCAATTCAGCACATTGAGCAAAGAGAAATAACCATATGTCCCCACTTGTTCATTTTTTCCGTTCATTTATCTCGTTTCATGGGATGTTTTAACTAGATGTATTTAGTCAAGTTTAACCCGTTCCTTTGGAATATCATCACTGACAATCCCTAAGGCTATAATGGCAGGCCTGGTGCATATTAGACCCCTCCCCTTCTCCGAAAAATCACATATCGGGACAAGATTTGAATACATTTTTTTTTTTGTGAGCGAATAAGAAACCGTTAATAAGTGAAAATACTTTTAATGGGTGAACCTCTTACAGCTGGTAGGGGGATTCCAGTGTTAGAATTCAAGTCACCTCATGCCCCAGAATTGTACGTACAGGTCATGGCTATCAGGAATTTCTGGGTGTAACGAATGGAGTCATAAAAAGTTGTAAAATAGTCAGTGAATGAGTATAAGTGCACACGCGTACGGGGGCTTGAAATTGTTGAAGAGGCAACATAGTGGTCAACATTAGAATTGGTTCACCACAAGCGTGTCCATAAGCTTGCCGTTGGTATTGCAGCAAGGATTGGTCGAATAGAAGAGATGGCGTTGTTGTCCAGGTTGGTGTATTCTAACTTAGCCACTCCAGGCCATTTCTTGGGGTTGGTATTTCATTGACCGCTCTAGATCGCCTCTCTTTTGTTGAAATGGAACAAATTGTTCTATCAATTGAATACTAATTGAATGTACACTCTTGAAAATGTTGGTTACAAATACCACCTGGCAATTTGTTTTACCCAGTCCGGGTAATATTTTACTAATTTTGAGTAAAGGTTTACCCAGCTGGGTGTGAAAAAATGCCCACGGTGGTATTCGTTCCCAACAATGTTTTGAGTGGAAACAGTGGTTCAACTTTGTTGGCTAACGTTGTATCATATAGTTCAGAATGTTAATCACTATTTGCGTCAAGCTGTTATTAAACTGGTGAGTTATCGAGCGGATATGGCGCTTAAGGTGAGAGCGAAAGAAGAAGAAGAAGAAGAATAAAAAACTAGGAGCGTGGAAAAGACCCTCATCGATTATAGAGCCTAGTCAAGACTCTCAAACCATGTAATGTTTTATAAGGCCACCCGGATAGACTACATGTTATTTTATGCGTCTAGTGAATGCTTGTGGCAGCGTCGTCCTAAATTGTTTGCTTATCTCTTCAAATTCATGACACATACTGATATACGCGACACATTCCTGGCTTGTCCCAGTTTTTCGTACCACGCCACTTGACCGTGAACGACACTTGATATAGAACCTCCATTAGCGCGTAATCTGTAAAATTGCAAATCATAAAAGAACTGCCGATTTACACCTTTACTAATGGAATCAAATGTTGTTTTCCCTGTGTCGATGATCATTGTGAATAGTGAAACGTGGGCAATTGTGACAGTCCTCTTTCTCATGGAGACGAATGTCATTTATATATCCCAACGTATATTTATATATATGCTCGGTCACCATAAATAATTGCAATTAGTTTGGAAAGAGTCAGTCTCACAATATCTGCTGCCAGAGAAATAACATCTTTATTCAGTAGATTTTCCGCTTCTGCTTCGAATCATTTACCACTCACTCACAACTAGTCAATGTCGCTGATTGAGTCGCGTTAATGATTAGAGTGCCCAACGTTTTCCTTATGTATAGCTGTCAAGCCCGACGAGATTTTGTCGTGAGGTATTTGTAATGATTCCTTGAGGACTTGCTGAAATTTACAGCTAGGCGGCACAACAACCACCGGACGCAATGAATATTATCAAATAAATAGTCTTGGTGGTTTTGATGGTATTTTTTCATTATTGTGTTGTATACCAGTGGCAAAAATCCGCCAGGAATTGCTTTGAGGTGATTTGGCTGCTCTTTCCGACACTTTAACAGATGTAGTGATCATGAGGTAATGCATATATTTCTTCAGTAGGAACGGCCTATAGTTTCGGAACGCTCATATATGAACAGTATGACTATCATAATGGGCAACTCATTGCATATGTGCTATGTGATAGGAGCCTCATATAGCCCTCGTTGTTGTGGCGCTTATATAAGGTAGGACTTGTAAATTCTCTGGATTCAGCCAGTGACGTCATTTGCTAAATCGCCACTCACATGTTAACGTTTTGTAATTACTTGCTAATATATTAACAATTATTATCTAATCTAGTCCGATGAAAGCATTGATTCGGCTGAAATTCGGTCTGGAATTTCGGCTGCATACTGTAATAAATAGAAAGTAGTGAAGTCCAATCATTTCTACATGACCATTGGCCTTTTACCAAACCAGGGGACGAACTATGTGATACAGGCCCTATTATATCTAGGATCGGTGGCAAACAACACTAATTTCGAAGAACGGTACATATATAGCTCAGTGTCGTCAGTGTAACAATGACTAAAGATGTCAGGTTTCTCAATAATTTGTGAAAGGGGGTACATATACGATAGAAGATTAGGACACGTCCCCGTTTGTCGTGGAAGATGTGATTGAGTATTCAAACCAATTTCCTCATAGTTCGATACGGTTGGACGAATCTTGGACATCACCACTACAACGTAGTTGTGCCTGGTCCTGACCGGGATTTAAGTACCCGTAATTCCAAAAGGTAAATACGAAGTCATAAAAAAAAGCTGCGAAACAGCTGTTGTTTTAACACGGATTATACCCCACGTTGAATCAAAGTAGAGCCTGCTTTCTCCACCTGTTTCGAACTCCCTGCAATTTAATACTGGTACGACGGGGGTCGTCCAGCCCTTGTTATCGTAATTATTTTTAGGTCCTACGTTCTGTCATATACTATGCAACACAAAATGTCACTGGTTTTGAAGATAATGATGAAATACTATTTGGTATCTACCATTGAGTATTGTCCCATAAACAAGTCAACATTTCCGTTCAGTTGCGTGAAACTGAACCTACTTTGATTAATGAGCAGAGCCCCACGTACCAGCAGAGCGGTTCCCAATTTTTATGTGACCTCCCGGCTGTATATCAATGTTGTATCCTCCGACTCGGATTTACGGAGCGAAGCTCGGTCAAAACTACCCCGCCGTGTCGGTAATTACCCCTCTAATAACACCATTCACAATGAACTCTGAGCAGCTGTTCCATATGAATTAGCAACTAAGGCTACCTAAACATACAGTGATCAACATGTTGACCGTATCCGACGGTGACCCAGATATCATGCTGAGAAGAATAGCGAGCTTCTCGGGGTTCAATCAACTTTTTTCTTCTCATAACACCACGTTTCAATCAGTGAAGCACGCAACATTTGTCCATTGTGATTAATAACAGCCGCAACCTTTAATAGCCTCTTGGCGATGCTTGTAATTATGAATGAACTCATCTCTGTGGTAGATTTCCCGGTAAAGGCAATATTACTTTTCTCCACGACCAGTTATTCACAGGTGTGTGGCAAATTCAGAAACTAATTCTGAATCATCTACTCCCTCCGCATAAGCTATGAATAGATCAATTTTGTTTTCTTTCATAGATACCTTCAACGTTTGTAGAACTGAACGCTATTCACATCGAAAAGCATGAATGACAGTCATTATTTAAAAAAGGGCTAATGAGGCAAATGAGCTAACTCAATGAGCTATTAGGCGTCATGTTCTTGTATCTAATAACTTGATCAGCGTTGCCAGTGTGTACCCCAAAGGCCATCTACTCACTAATGGGTCACCCACCACCCAACAAGGAAAACGCAGTATCTGTTCCTGTCTTTTATTCACCGTAATTACGATCATTTTATTCGTCATGGAAACTACCTCCGAATCTTTGTGGAAGTTCAGAACTCCTGACATTTTTTGTGTAGTGTATTGATAGTTTCGATAGTTGAATACACATGTGCAACTGGTATTGCATATACTTCCGTAGTTGCACTAAAAATACAATGCATAGGAAGGATGTCGAGCATCATGAAACAGGTAATGGTAACAGAACGTTCATCAAAGAACTGGGCCTATTGACTGAACCAAATAATAAGAAAGTGTAAGTAGTTCAATACGTAAAACAGAGATGTTCGGTTGCAACGATCCGCTGCTCAGCTACTCATGTGAGGTCAGCTGCCTACTAGATATTGCATCGAGAGATTGCAAGAAATTCGCCGGGTAGCGATTGATTGATGAGATGGGCGCATTCTCCTTCGAACTTCTACTGAACTTCTACTGAAGAAGCGAATGCACACGTCGGGCTCATGAACGACCCTGAAACCATAACAACCTGACAACTCAAGAAGAAGAACACAAAACTTAAATCATGCTCCACAGTTTTCCGAAAAACAAAACAATTCAAGTTGTTCTTGGAGGCATTAACACTCTCAGACCATCTGCAGGGAGGTTATACAATGTTTTAAACAGAGTTTAAAACAATGGCCACTATTACTGGTGACATTAGGAAGTTCAGAGAAAAACATGAAAAAGCATGCTGGATAAGGTACGTTGACACTTTTAGGGATTGGATATTGTAAATCTGTCCTTGGGTCCTATACTAGCTGGGAATATATCCATTTTAACTTTGTCCATTTAATTTTGCAAAGGAAATAACTGTTTTGTACACAGAAGCAATAGATAGAAGAGACCCTCTATATTTTCTATATTTCTAGTTCCATAATATTGCGTTATTATATCTCGCACTCCTGTTGCATACCTGGCGAGCGTTTCAGCTAGGACTTTAACTAGTAGATATGAATATCCATTTCTATATTCAAATACCCACAATCAGTCTTTAGGTTATAGACGGTACATGAGTCCGCCAAAGTGAATGTAACAAATTAAATACGGTCAACATCCGTCCCACAAACGCTTGCTATCTATTCGGGAGAACGACATAGTTTTCCAGGTTACTAGGTCAAGGACAAGCATGGTATTTGTGTTCCCACTTCCCTGCCAATTGAAATGTATACCCGAATCTTCCACAAGTATATTTCAACGGAATCCTAGTGAAGCAGAGCATGATTTGAGGTCACTGAGTCACATCCAATTAGGTGGCACATCGCAAGAGCCATAGCCATGCAGACTGCAGAGTTAAGTATATATAACCCCACTGATTGATTCAATACTATCACTGTGGCAGGCATAGAGTGAAGAGGGCGATAACAAAAACATCGTCACTTTGTCATGTCAATGAATCAGCATGAGTTGATGGGATGATTTCAAAACGCATGTCATGATCGGCAGCTGCAAAGAACCAATCGCACTATTCGATAGGTCATGGTGAGGGTACGGGCTGGATACACTTTCATTCAATACAACAATCTTATCAAAGAATGCGAATATACCCTGGCTGTTAACGAACATGCATTGAGGCATTTGAAGCAACTCCATAGCATGCGCTTTCATAACGTCACCTTCTCGTAGCATATCTAGGAACTCTTGTTTTCAATGTTATATCGGATCGGAATGTCGGCTATATTCACGCCAGGAAAGCGCCTTCCATTAGTTATATTGATATTTTTACTTAATAGATGACTTGCCTTCCGCCCTTTTCTAAACCTTCCCCTCACGTTTCCCGAACTGGGTCTAACCAGATACGCCTCTATTGGGAAACTACTTGGAATATATTCCACCTGATCAACTTGATCTTGAATATTCATTGTACAGCTATACGAGTAAGTAAGGGTTGGACTTGAATAAAATTTCAATTAGTAGTTTTTATCAAATCGGGCCAAATTGGGATGGGTTGTGTCAGAACCTTGCATATACTCCATTTAACTTGACCAAACGCTTAAACAACTTGATCCCTTGATATTCTTCATATAACAACAGCAATACATTTATATATGGACAAGTTTTACTAGCACGATGATAGCAGTTGAACTGATGAATTACTGGAGTGTTTGGATGTTATTCGTATAAGAATATACTTCCAAGGGGAACCTGTCGACCCACTCAGGTGACTGATGATAGATGTTATCATGAGACTTTCTTCGCGGGGATCTTTTCGTGCATGTGAGCCAATCAAGTTTCATCGCTTTAAAACATGAGCGGTAATGCCGTGCTTCATCTCGTCGGGGTGTATTGGGATATAAATACTTTATGAGTAAGGCTCGATGTTTTACCTGCTGTATCGATAGTTAGTTCTATATTTAGCTGTCTGTTTGATGCGGAACTCATTTAAATTAAATGGTTCAAACCGACAGGCTGTCTCAAAGGCACAAAACCCCGATGGCCGGAAAATTATCAATAACCATTACGTGCGATATATCTTATAATTCATAGCTCTGATGTAATACCTTTGTCATACAATGTATACATGGAGCTGCGGATAAGACGATAAGACAATATTGAACAAAAAATGGTGAGTTGTGATTAGGCAAATGTAAAATTATATACATCTAAGTGTAGACTTGCTTATGTCACTTGACGCGTAGCTACATGCATACAGTGGCTGGCCTGTGATTTCGAGAACAATGCCGTCGGGGGCATGACTTCTGGTAGGGCCCCCCATGGCGGTAAGGCCGAGGACGAGGGACCAGACGTAGGGAGATCCACCGACTAGACCTCAACGGTGGACCAGGCGGTCTAGGTTAGCCAGCAGGGAAGGACATCCAGGGGGATGTAAAAAACCGACGACTAATGGACCTCGCTGTCACCGTCCCAGATTGCTAGGCCATGTCAGATGAAACCAAGGGTGTGAAGGGTGGGGACGAGATTGCGCGCAATGTGCTCGTTCACCCTAAAAACTCCTTTGCGTACGCAAAGAGACACGTACTCGTTTTTTCCTCATCTTAAGAAAAAAACATCAATCCGAGTCGCTGGTCGGAACATTTCCAGACCCTCTTCAGCGCAATCGCATGGTCCAAGTACCAGCAATTCTCCGTATTCCTCAGCAGCCTATAATGACAGATAGGGATGAATAACCAAACCCTTGTTGAAATCGGAGAGGCCATCAACCAGCATAAGAGAGGCAAGGCCGCAGAAGTTGATGGGAATTCCACCAAACTTGATGAACTGTTTACTCGTTGCCAGCTAAATAAAATAATCTCCGTGATGCAGTTATCAGTACTACTGTACAAGAACAAGAGAGAGAAGTCTCTCTTGTACTTGAAGTCCTTGTACTCCTCATGAGGAAGTTGCATGCTGAATTCAGCTTGACCATTTAACTGACGACCAAAATAAGAGGAATAATTTATCATAACTCTTCATTCCCACTACCTTTAGGTTCGCGCACTCATAACTACTTCCTTAACTTGTCAATGACAACGACCGACTGGGAGCTCGGATTGGGCCCCCCCTCTACCTTCAAGCGACACAAGTGGAGCCTGGAACGCGCTCCCAGAAGCAGCTCAGCAGGCGCGCACTTGAGCGTGGCGTCGCAGCTCTATATAAACGATGTTTTTGGAAGCGGCGAAAAGAGAAGGAAGTTTCGCCGTTTCATGCACCAGTGTCCTTCCACACCCAAAACCTAGAGAATCTACAATTGCTGACTAAGGATTCCCTTATTCTGCTGAGCACCGTCGGTGAGGCATAACTTGGCGTACAGTTTCCATAGCCACTGCTAAATTTCGGTCTCCAGGTGCTGCCGAGCTCACTGAGGGCGTTAATTGCTCATTCAGTTTGAAGGACGCGATAATGTAGTGTCCGTGAGTGCGCGCACTCCAAGTCAGCCACTCCCACCCGACGCATACGCCCCCACTGGGGATACGTGCACGCATACATACATACTGCCATCATTGCTTAGATTCCCCTGTTTCGTCGACGAATAAAGCATTCTTTCGAACATCGGAATACACAATGGATTTAAACCAAAGGAAAAACTGAACTGATCTAAAAAAAAAAAGGATCAGTGCCATTCATGTATCCATACACAGTATCCTGCAAACTGAGCGTCTATTATTCGCTGAGAGTTGCGACACAGTATGCCGATCTAGGGAATGTTTTGAGAGATACAGTTTTGAATGGAAAAATATGATGGGGACCACAAACTCATGCAAAGTTGCAACGCCGGCATCGCAGCTGGCCCCCATCAATCATGCCTTGAGTCATAACCGGTATCACTCCCTCTCTCTGTGATTTCAAATATCCTCCACCTGCTCCTCGTCGGGACACGTCCGTGGTATCGGGTACAAGTTCCTTTCTCAGCCCGTCTTGCTGAGGTTCCCAAATATCACTTTTCACTAATTCCTACTCCGCCAAAACGGCTCGTCAAAATAACAGAATAGCATACATCGTTTGTTATCAACGAACATCTTGAACAACCGTTGATAAATTGTCAAGAATGAAAATGTTTCCCAATTCGCCAAAGAAAACGGGTGCTTTGTGACTATTAGGCGTGTGCAAGAAATCGACCATGTGCGGCTACTCCGAAGTGAAGGTATTTACGGAAACCATGCAAACACATCTGACACACACGCACGCGCGCGCGCACGCACGCACACACACACACACACACACACACACACACACACAAACAAACGGGTATCCCTCATTGGAAGTTCATACAGGCCACTATGTTACCATACACACCGTTTCTGCGGCGAATCAGCAACAGTTTATATATTAGATGATGCAAACTACACAATACTAATCGGGCCCTTCGGGACCGATGTAATAATAACATAAAAACGGGATGGATCTCAAACTTTAAATTCGGAATGTAGAGCTATGAAAAACGCTCTTGTTATCTGTGTGAGTTTCGAAGCAATCTGATACCATCTCGAGTGTTATCTTAAACTCCCACTGGCAAACGGCACCATTAATTATGTTGTGAGACGGTGAAGCCTCTTTAATTCATTTATAAATTTTAAACGGACTCGCATTACCATCTAACGGAAAAGTTGTATCGTGGGCATGCTAGCTGGGTCATTTTATACTCATGGCTGTCAAATCATCGGGGGTTGCATATAACTATGTAAGTTGAGCTATATATTGAACAAACAAGGGGATAAAGGACCACTTGGTTTACAGCTATTTCGATTGAAAAATAATTACACAATATCTCCTCCACTAAAACCGATCTCATAATAAACGACTGAACCGTAAAGGGAAAAACTAATTTCGCTTCTGTGCTTTCTTCTTGCTAATCATGAAAACCACAATCTGTAATCTAGAAATTGAGCTAACGCGATTTTGTTAGGAACTTCAATCAACTTACAGGTATCCAATTGCGCGACAATTTCTGGGCTTACCTGCCGTTCTGAAAAAAAAAAAACAGACCCATGGAAGAAAACCGAAACCCTTTAAACGCATAGGGCATGCTGGCCTTCAGTGTTCTTCTTGAACGGCATGGCTGACCTCCTTGCACCACCAGTAACGCTTGGGTATCCCGGGGACTTCATTCAGAAAACGGACGCTCCCGATCGGACCTTTTTTTTTTATCCCAGGTAACTTCCTCCCCGGATAACTCTCCAACTCGGTTGAAAATCAGGCAAGTTCCGGAAACGGTGCACCATTCTGATAATTGTGCTGTAAATCATTTTCGTTTGCTTTCTCTCCCGTCAATTAATTGAGTCTTAATTCGATTAGGGCCTTTCTTCAAATATTACGCCGAATCAAATCAACGAATAACGGGCATTTGTCGAATAATTCTTGATTGAGAAAGGACCAGTGATCGATATATCACTGCGGTATACAGTCCGGGAGATTCTTCTGTTTCGGAGAATTACAGATTCTCCTGTTCGGAAGAATCGTTATGCTGATACGGATAAAAATAAACATTGCTGCAGACCATTAGATATGGGACAGTCGTTCCCAATTAAGACAAGCCCCGTCACAAACCCCCGCTGTTGGTAAATGAACATTTGGTCGATTATACAGTTACGTGTGCCGCTCATGGCTGTGTCACCTTTACTGACGTTATTGCTGGTTCAAATAGTTACACTAACTATTAACAATTGGAGCTGCAGTTCGGAAAGACTGGTACAACTCAATCCAGATCCGGAAAGCTACCTCCGAAGACTACTCTTTGTTCAATATCTCGAAATCTACATTGGCAACTACCAATCCAAACCAAGTTTTTTTTTTCACCCAAGAGGGGTGAGAATGATACCTCCTATATATTTCCCTATGGGAGAAACGTTGCATGTGGGAAAAATACAATTGCGCGACAAATTTCTAGAATTATCTGACCGTTCTGAAGAAGAAAAAAGCATGATTGATAGATAACTTAAACCATTTGAACGCATAGGGCATGCTGGCCTTCAGTGTTCTTCTTGAACGGCAGTGCTGACCGCCTTGCACCACCAGTAACGCTTGGGTATCCAGAGATTGGTCAGAAAAGAAACGATCGGACCTTTTTTTTCTTCTTATATCCCAGGAAACTTCCTCCCCGGATAATCCCCAAACTCGGTTGAAAATCAGGCAAGTTCCGGAAACGGTGCACCATTCTGATAATTGTGCTGTAAATCATTTTCGTTTGCTTTCTCTCCCGTCAATTAATTTGAGTCTTCGATTAGCGCCTTTCTTCAATATCGATCGGAATCACGGAATAACGGACTTTGTCAAATTATTCTTGATTGTGAAAGGACCAGTGTCCGATATATCACTGCGGTATACTGGTATATTTATTAGCCAGTTTGTGTTCTAAATAGTTTCCCTCCGCCGGTATGCTGGAATACCGATAGACCGTAACGGCTATGTTCTGTCACTAATTCCCCTCAAATTGCCAGCATACCTTTTGAGTGCGGTAGGAAATGCGGATGTGTTATACTGTGTAGTTAATATTATTACTTAATCTTCTCATCGAATGAAAGAGAGAACATGGGGACCCACTCTCAAAAAAAAATCTCGTAATTAAGGCAAGACTACAAAAATAGCCCACTCGAAGAGCGTTCAAGTATAATCAGAAGTCTATTTTACGTTCAGTATTCCAGGGTGTATAGTGATTTGATTGATCACATCTTGTGGTGCTCGAGCCGTAACTCTCCTGGAATTGTTTGCAAAGGGTAATTCGAGATCAATGATTGATGTTTACTACGATGGCTCGATGAATACGTCAATTGAAGAATCTCGTTGCAGGGAGTCATGAAGATTAATTGAATGATTCACGGAACGAGAAACCTCTGAATTTGAGGATTTCTCCACATATGCGACGTGTCATTCATAGATCTAGTGAACGAGATTTGGATTCGTTCATTGTTTCAAAGGAAATTGTAGAATAAAACGTGATAAATACACCACGAGAAGGAGATAATACAGTAGAACATTTGACTATCGCGAAATGTCGTCATCGAGTACTCCCTACTCCCGGCTGTATAGAGCCCGCGACTCTCCCGACATCGTGAGCGTCACACCATCAGCACAGGTCCATAGCATACAGGAAGTTTTCCACACAAGACTATTGATGCCAGCTGCCGTGTTCTGGGCCGTATTCAGAGCACACCATTTCATTTCCATATAACACCGGAATTTCTTTTCAACGGACACACCAAGTGCTATTAGCTATACCATGAAGATCCACTGAGAGCCACTATGGATGCTCCAAGTGTGCCTAATGCCTAATAGTTATTCCTCGAGGGACACTGTAGTAATATATATAAGTGAGCCCAACATGTCACACGAAATACCACTATTGCTTCATTAAATGTTACACTTGTAGTAGCCATCTGACTGGTTATACTTCAATGTGTACAATAACAAATGTTGGGTCTGTTCAAATGTTCTGTAGTTTTGCAAGAAATTTAGATTCCTACCCGGATCTTCTTCAGCTGCTGCTGAAGAGATTACACAACTTGTGTTCGGTGGACAAGGGCTCTGCTCCACTGAGCCCCCAACAAACCCCTGGTTAGTCGATGAGGTGAAAATAATCCTATAATTATGTCGAGTCAAGCACAAAATGGGGAAAAACACAATACAGGCCAGCCCCTAGGCTCACCAAGCACTAGAAGCCGCAAACACTAATTGATATAACAGAGAAACTGAATGGGCAGAGGGAGAAACCTGGAGCCATAGTTGGATGGGTCTCTCGATTAGTCTCCCAGTTGTCCATTCCTCTTTCTTTTCTATTAAGCCTGGGTTTTCAATTCATTGATATGACAGCTTCTGACACTTGTCTGCGCATAGGGTCCCCACCGTTTACACTTAATACCAGAACTTAAACCTAAAATCCCTTCCATTGTGTTTACCCCTCGAATGCTGAAAGAAACATCTGGTATCGTTTTAGTGTGTGACATTGGATAATAATCGGTCATAATTCCAGTACTGAACATGGCTGGAGACGACACGGGAGAAGAGTCGATCAATGGCAACTTTTGAAGAACGATGTTATTGTCACAGTGTGTAATTTTCCATACAAAATATAGGGCCTATATCAGGGCGACCCACGGGGGGGGGGGGGGGGGTCAGAACCCCCTACCCGAATTTTTCAAAAAACTGTTTTTTGCAGTCCTGTTATTCAGCAAATATGCGGACAGCAGTGTCTGCGGGGGGCCCAGATTGTACTATTGCAATATGAGGGCGCACTTCCCTTAGGTTCCGACCGCAGCACCCCCCCCCCCCCCCAGCCTGGCCTACATCGCGTCATTACGCATTCAGATCGTTACGTATCTAGTTGCATTAGTATGAGAAGGTCGATAGTGTCGAAAACACTGTTCATATTATGAGCCTATATAAGATTTATCACCTTACATTTGGGTATAGACGGGGGAATTAGGATTAACAATTACAGGGAAAATTCTTCGTTCCCCTGTAGGCAACAAGGCCAGAGAAAATTACCAAGGGTATAAAAAAAAAACTGCATGTCTGATCTACGCGACTTATCCTCGATTGCAAGGAATGAATCATGACTTTGAAGGAATTCCCGTCACAAAATAGTGACACGGATATTGGCATTCTGAGGTACGTCTGTACTGCAGAGATTTTTCACCTTGACTAGTGGAAAGAGCAATTCCGGATTGAATTATTGTAGTTTTGACTGAGTGTATTAAACGCCCAACCGTCTTCCGAACCTGTACTTTCCGAAAGGGCTAGGAAATGCCTCTGAATTCCCTGTGTCGATCCCATCGTAGAGTACCGTACTCGACTAGGCTAGACTCGATCGAGCTGACAAGCAAAAGCTTTACTGTATGTATGTACGTAGCTCGCGCCAGACTGCAGACTATACTACGTGAAATGTGTCTCTCGGCCAAGGGTACAACTACAAGTATCGTGTAATGCAGGCGAGCATATTCACAGCACTGTTTTAAGAGGAATGAATGCATTTTACTGTGTGTGGTCAGTTCGATTCTCCAATATTCGATGTCGTAGTCATCACTCAGATCAGCTTCAGTTTCGTTGAACTGAACCAATCCATGAAGCAATAGTCAGAATATGTTAAAAGTATTTCTGCGGGAACTCAATTCGACGGAGCGATATTTTCACTACCCTACTTGGCAATACGACAAGCGACATCGTTCACATTCTGACATCGTTCGTCAATCGAGCAGTGTTGGAAAAATAAGATACGATCACATGAAAGGGTAGCTCTCCTGTCATTTTCCGCATCTCTCCAGAGAAATAGTGGTACTTTTATGAATGGGAATAGTAAACCGATACTCGGGCCTTGTTTACGAATTAAAATCGAACCACGACAGTCGATTAACATGCTTTCCTTCTACGTAACTTTAATAGAGGGCGATATTCCCTGGATGGCGGGGGGAATTTGAGTTTGGGATTTCAAGAACCTGAGTGCTGCTCGAGCCCCGTGGCGGTTTTCGTTTGCCCGGTGCAATTGCGGAATTCAAGCGTATCAGTGAAAAACATCACCATTAATTGCTATTTCATTCATCATGTCCTACGTTCTTCTACGAACTTCTCTATTGTTCCGAGAATCATAACAGCGGCGCTCAGTGTAGGTTCTTTGTGCTTTCGACTGATTACGAGGGTGATACTGAGGTATGTACTGCATGTCCGACGTACCACGTGTGCATTGGTATATCGCAACATTCAGCTAATATTCCTACACACATTTATCTATAACAAAACAGGGACACAGGTCACTTCACTGTAATTCGCCGCGTGAAAGTTTTTGTTTTCCTTCTGACCGTTCTACTTCTTCCGGTCGAGAACAACAATCACGACACTATTTAATCATCGTAATCATTCATACGGATCATGAGTGGTGTGGAGTGTCGTAAATGCTGTCATTTGACGTGGGAGGTTTACAAACATTTCAAGATATTGCGCAGGAATCGATAGATTGAATTTGTAAGCATTGGTTGCGTGTTTAGTAATTGGATTTGTTCTATCAACCAACTATGCAGATTAGAAAGTATTTTTTTTCCGAATGGGTTGTGTGGGTGATTAATTGACATTTGCCACTGTACGCACATAACCAAATCCATCGGATTTGTGAAGAATCAAATCACTAAAACGTGTGATTCAACACTTGAGCTGAAAAGTTTCAAGGTATCATTTTTCAACCATTCCTTTCGACCTACTCTTGACTATTTGCTCCACGAAGCAAGCCAGGAAGACATTATGTACTATTTTAATGACGGCACAGCTGGAGCGCAGTAAATGCGATGCTGTTTTACGTCATATGCCATAGTTTTTTTTCTTCTTCCATTGGCCATTCTAAGTATACAGGACATGATTTCGCACTGTCTGCCACTCGAGCGATACTTCAATTGGAGGGACAGCGAAATCCTACACTTTGGCATTTCATTCCTCTCGTTTGCAAACGCGAACAGGTTAACACAT
Source organism: Sclerodactyla briareus (assembly GCA_026419785.1). Taxonomy (NCBI): domain Eukaryota; kingdom Metazoa; phylum Echinodermata; class Holothuroidea; order Dendrochirotida; family Sclerodactylidae; genus Sclerodactyla; species Sclerodactyla briareus. The sequence continues at coordinate 76,046 of JAODTK010002954.1, read as the reverse complement.
ATGTTTCCTTGTCCACCGCAAGTATTGAATATTCTAATTCCAGGACATTCACTGGCTGATTTCACGTCACGAGCGTGTCTTTCGGTGACCGTGGATTAAAGGTTCTGACTAACCTTACCTCTTTCATTAAACATACTTCAAGTCCATTGATCGTGTGACCTGCTTGCCCTTCGGTCACTTTTTATTTTAAATCTATTACATTATGGAAGTCGACCCCCACTCCTCACCGGATTTTGACATTTTTCGATTATTTCTAATTTCTCCGACGTCACGGGGGAACGGCGGGCTTTCTTGAAATACGAGTATTGTAAAACAAGTATTTTGAAAATGGTGTACACTTACAGACGAACTCTATGATCTTGAAATGAATCGTTCAAGAGAAATTTTTTTCCGGACCCCGTCGGAGAAAATGGATACAATACAATACCGCTAGCCACTCAGAACGTACCTAGCCGAAACAGCGCGTAACAGTTGCTTATTTCATTCGTGCCAGTTCAAAGCTGGTCTGCTGCATGACCATTGACTTTAACCGTAGCTTCATATTACCTGATCGGTGTTGACTGAAACTTAATTGCGACAGACCAGTTCTTAGAATTTTCAAGTAATTGTATGTTGTGTGCGTTATACTTTGCAATATTGCAATGAATAGTAAGTAATTATTGGTAAATAATGACTCATTCCGCCGGTTTGCACAGCTTGGCTAGCAATTGTTCTACAGTATATTAACTCGATCAAGATTGAGGGTCCAAATGTGCGTCGGCTGTCGGTCGAGGATTTGTGGCAATTTTCAACGAATGAACCAATATATTGATGCCCACCGACGCCGTTTCCATGAACCGATTCTTCACCTGTTAGTGAGAGGATACTCGTTGGCAAACCCATATTTTTTGTTATCGTTCCTATAGGTCTACTCGATGATTTATTGACAGTGTAGGTATAGTTAATGTAAATAGTAGTTGAATATTCCCATGAATTTCCGAACGGAGAAGCCTGTCTTTCAATGAATATCTTTAGGAATAAAGACACTGTTTGCTTGTGTGTTTATTCTACGGGTTAAGAAGAAGTTCCAAGATGTCATTCATTAAATATTCAAGGAATAGGAACAGATACGAAAGCCTTTGATGCAGAATTGAAACCAGGATGACGTCGAAATAGAAGGTTAGAAACTTGTGATTGGTAAAACAACGATTTTCAATATAAAACAACGATTTTCAATATAAAAAACGCTTTTAGAATATAAAAACAAGACTCGATGTCGTGCTGTTTGCAGTGAATTCAAGTTATTTAAACATAAAAAGATTCCAGTTTTCAGTTAAACGAAACTGAGGGTGGACCTACATGAATATGGGGAAAAGAACTGAACCACACCGCTTTAGGCCGCATCATCGTCTTAGTACAATGCTTAGTATAGTATACCTGGGTAGTCCCGGACACCTGGGTGAAAAGCGGACACTACGTATCAATCGAACGTTACCATTAGCAACACGATAATAGCATAGTTTCGCGCGAAATAGCAGGGAGGAGGGAGGAAATATCCATCGAATGGGCTGATTCCGAGAGAGACTTACACGAAAAATGGCCGAATAAGGAATTCGGACTCGCTTTTGATCCGTGACCTTTATCGTCGCACGTTGCTTCGCTATCGGAAACTTGTGTCTAGCGCTGATAGTATGGAACTGCATATGGATGCATAGGCATCAGTTACGTACTGCAACAGCGTCCCCATTTCTAGCCAGTTCTAGGATCGATGTCAGCGACGGGTGCGGCCTGGGAAACTTGAAATATTGTTTCGAATTCATAATTCTGGAAGGTCGATCGATCTATAAATATACTTGTACACACCCACTTAATCATCGTGAAAAATAAAAAAAAAAAATATTTTCCTGTGTGTATTGATATTTGAAAAACCCTTCGAAAAATTGACGAATACTCTTAAGTGTCCGTCACTGCCAGAGACCAGTATACGACGTCATCCTCGCCTGTAATGCGCGCTAATCGTTGATGTACTCTTGGCTGAGCGACATAGTTCACGTACTATAGCCTACGGACTGGCGCGAGCAACGTTTTTTTTCACAGGAAAGTATTACCTAGTATGGTTAGCTCGATCGTGTCTAGGCTAGTTGAATGCAGTCATTGATTTGATGTATACCTTGTTCAGGATTAGACGATATTTCAGTCATTTCGCACTTGTCGAAAGTACAGTTCCACAAGATCGTGTATCTGACTACAAGATTCCTTTCGCCTAAATCTGAGGGTACCTTTTCCGAAGACAGATGGTGTAAATTTGGAAGGTATTTGGCAGTGTTTTACACAATTTTTTTGTTCAAACTTCCTTCGGCACAGTCAGACTGGGTTTCCCCAAAGTGCCGCCCCGAAGTATCCGAACAATGTCCGCTAATGAACGCTGGCTCCAGTCTAAAAACATTCACTGTTCAAGGCATGTGATGCGGAGGTCCCATGTATAGGGCCGTCTGTTAGATACCAAATGGGGGATTGCATGCTCCTGCGTAATTTCCCACTGGTCTCCACAGGGTGGTGAAGATCTGCTTAGTGTGTTAAGTCAACAAGGGGCCTAATAGTGGTGTGCTACCACATACTATTCAGAACGGTCAAATGCTAGCTCTCGTGACTCTGGTACTCGCGCCCCAATTCTGCACATGGATCCCTCCACCTTAGCCAAACTTGAGTAGCGCTTTTGTCGACTTGGGTGCGTTTTTGTCGAGGTTAGTGATAGATAAATTTGCACGACGACTCAACGCAAAAGGGTCACATGATCAGTAATCATAATCGCATTTGTTAAGGGGGGCGTAATTTCGTATACAATCGCAGGGCTAACAGTAGTCTTGGGGCCTAACTATCGGTCTCTTGGGACTGTTAGCTCTGTTAATGATGTAATGTTCAACACGACTCGACAGCCAATCATGATGATGGCAAATGACGTAATTATCTCACACTAACAGTCAACTAAAACCAGCCATTTGTAAACTATGCGTTGACACTTACAACATCATACACCAGTTAATCGGCTGTGCCAATCTACCGTGTCATTAACACCTGCACCGTGCATTACCACCGTGCATTAACGCCGGTGAATGCACGGTCAGCTGACCTTATATATCCAATCAGAGGGAAGTATTGACACGCAATATGCATGCACTCTCGTGGCTCTGGTATCGCGCCCAATTCGTCACAATGGATCCCTCCACCCAGCCGATACTTGGAGTAGCGCGTTCCAGTTTTAACGTTGGGTGGCGTTTTTGTCGACGTTAGTGATAGATAATTTTGCACGAACGACCTCGAGCGCAGGAGGGTCACGTGATCAGTAAGCAGCTGTTGCTGTCAAGGGGCGTAATTTGTATACAAACTGAGTGATGGCAGTAATCCTGTCCTAACTATCAGCCTCTTGGGACTGTTGCTCTGTTAGATGATGTAAAGGTGTCAAATGACTCGTAAGCCGATCAGGTCCCTTGATTGATGGCTAGGACGTATATCTAACACAACAGTCAAACCTCTAAAGAGCAGCTGTTGTAAAACTATTGCATGTGACCACTTACCAAAAAATCGTATTTACACCAGTGAATCGCCCGTGCGAATCTCCTAGCATCAACGCCTGCATCGTGCATTAACACTGTGCATTAACGCGGTTAATGCAAGGTCAGCTGACCTGATTCAGCCAATCAGAGTGGCGTATTTACAACAGGATAATGAACCGTCGATCAATGTACGGTCAGCTGACTTGTTTCAGTCAATCAGAGGGGAGTAAAATACGGCAAGTATGAATGAACGCCAGGTAAGCACGGCCAGCTGACTTGATTCCGCTGCAAACAGTCCCACACTAGTAAAATTACATTGCAATGCACATCATTGCAAAAGATATGTCGCATTGGTTGCGCGACTAAATCTATACATGAGTACAAGTGCTGCGTAAGCAATATTAGACAACACCAATCTCAGTCTTAGGGTAGAATTGGTATCACGGACCAACGAACTGAAAGCTATAATTGCATATTCGGTTGTGAAATAAGAATCATGTGTCCCTTTTTCAAACAGGTTAGGAACCTCTCGGTTAAGTGTTGCGTGCCAGAGTAAGTACAATGTAAGCGTACCAATCGAAACGAATGAGTTAACTTAATTGCAATAACTGAATATCTTTTTTCGAAGAAAGGAATTCTGGTATTAGCTGCTTCGCCAGAAAATAGTACCGTGCCTTACAACGTGAGAATATCCGAGATCATAATCGAAGCACAGTTATGCAACCACTGACGGGGTGCCGCTAGTAAACAATGAGGTCAAAACTTGAAGTGCATGTTATGCACGATTGGCCGGGGTTGACCAATTGTAAAACAATGAGGTTGAACTTTGAGCACATGCTATAACATTACTGGCGGGGATGCACTAGTAAAAGAATGAGGTTAACTTGAGCAAATATTATGCACCACTGTTCCGGCCCGAGCTGCCATTATTTAACGGTGAGGTCAAACTCTTGGAACACATTCTGCACTACTGGCTGGTTCTCTGTGTCGGGTTGTTAGCACCTAAGCTTATGAAACTATGGTAACAGGGGAATATCAGTGTAAGGCGATTCATTTTCTCGATGGCATGATGACACATTATTCATATCTCTTGTTTTATCTCTGTACATATGCGTTGGCGTCGTAACGATGACTATCGGAGCGATCTGACCCAATGGGCTATCAACCTATACCCATCATTCTCCAAGCCTTAAACGATGTCATTTTTAAAAGCTCCGGCTTTAAGTGTGCCGTCTGAAATATTTCCTCATAACTTCTCGAGAATCTAAGTACTGACACTCGACGCGATGGCAAATTAAGACTTTCTTTGCAGTTTAGCGATAGTGATGAAATTGGTCGGTCATTTGAAGTACTACAACAGTTCTATCTGTTTCGATACCAATACAGGGTAATGACATCGGCTAGTGGTGCCGGCTGTTATTTTCGATACAGATGATTTTTTACTTGTGTTTCATAAATAGGAATGTATTTATATACCACCGGCAGGTCAACTACTCATGCTTCGTTCTATTTCACTAATTTGAATACTAATGCATTCGAGAAGTAATGAAGTAGTTCCTGGAACCTTCTATCTTCGGACAATACCTTCGCTCATAAAAGGCCTGCTGTGGTTGATATATAATTGTTATATAAGGTGTGCAGTGGAGCTATAGCAGAACCTGTGTTCGCCTAATTCTTCAACCGATGAAGTTCTACCAGATGTTTGAGTACTTGTATGAGAGACAATGTGATGGAATGCGGGGTCAGTTGCAAGATGAATTTTTGTGTCGAAACAATGCAGACATTGCCTAGCAACATGAAGGCTACCTAGGTCATTCTCAGGAGTCTGAAGTGTGAGCTAGTGCGTGGTTAGTAGGGTAAACAGTTAACGTTTCGTTGCTGTGGGGGCTATAATAAGCGGATAAATGGGATAAGAGCAGTGTGGATGATCTAGACAAAATGCCTTGGAGGAGGCTACTTGTGCGCACAGCTACGCATTTTCATACATCTATAGTTCACCATATGTGTGTAAATGCTGTTAACTCTAAGTTACCACCACGTTTCCGTCTTAATCATTTCCTAATGTAGTAACTCTTTGTAAAATAAACCACGATCAAATAAATCCAACAGATTGTAATTGAGTGGAAGTTTCCTTGATATGTTCCCACCCCCTCTCTCGATCACATATGTAGCAAACTATACATAACAGCATTTTAATAATCCGATACTATTCAAGACACAATTCCACTTATATTCAACTTAGAAGATTCCTAAAAATGTTAGCGAGGCTCTTGAATTGTACAGGGCACAATGAGAATCGTGATCTCATTGCTGAGAATTTCCCTCTCGGGTGTACTGTCTGAGTGAATTCAGCAGGGCTCTAATCCATATTTAATATATATATATATAATATATATATATATATATATATATATAATATATATATATATATATATATATTATATATATATATATATATAGATATATATATATATATTATATATATATATATATATATATATTATTTAAGTGATCTCCGCCTGAATGGTTAAATAGTGCATTGACGTTTTCTCGCATCTCAAATGAAACCTATAGCTAAGGTTTCATTGCCTGGTGGGAAGTCCCTTCATGATTTAAAACGTGCTTTGTTGAAATGTTGTTGGTGAAATTACCGTCCAATTTCAAATCTTCTCTTTTGAGGCCATAGAGAAAATCGTCAAGATCCCACTCCATAAATTGTTGAACGATCGTGATTTCCCTGTAATGTTCCAATTTGGTTACAGGGCTCATCGTAATCGGGAACTGATCGGGTCGGATGGGCATAATCAAATTCTGTTGGCTATTGATGACCATAAACTCCGTTCCTTCTTTGATTTTTTTCCCAGTACCCGATTGCAGTGCCGTTTTATGTATCTCTGGTGTAGACTTGAAACTGGCAGTCAATGTGCTGAAATCTGATACATCAGGAAATACATTGAGTCAGGTGTACTCGAGGGGGTCCGTTGTGGGCCCAATGTTGTATGTATGTGCTACTGTAAATGTATTCTGCTCACACTTTTCATAAATAATATAATAATAATAATAATAATAATAATAATAATAATATAATAATAATAATCTTACCCTGGACATGCTAAACATACATTGCATCGGAAAGAATAGGTTTCCGCTGGTGCTGATCCAGTAGGTCTGTCATAGACTGCTCGAAGATATTGCAGCTATATCCAGCAAGGTGAATATTTTGTAGTATAAGGAATCGTATAACCTCATCCTCTATACGTTAATGCTCAACAAGATATAGGCTCAAACATTTCATAATAATTACTGTAATATTTACCTGACACAATAATAGCCTCAGTTGTGTGTCTCTCATATGATAACATCCACTAGTGGATTATTCTCTAATGAATTTTCTTTTAGTGTCGCTTCTAGAAGGGAGGCTATCACAATAGTATAATACTCATGTATGGTTTCGGTTATTGTTTTGCAGCAAAAAGTCTTAGACTCGAAAAAAGGTTAGTTATAGTGAGTAATTACTGTGATCGATATAAGAAGTTTTGATATATATATATATATTCTCGTCAATTGCCCGTATCGATTTACCTCGTCAGCGCCAAACAAAACGATGGGCGACCGTATTTGTTGCAACAGCGTAGTGTGTTTATACAAGGTATCCATTCGACTTGGCCGGCTGGATGGTGCAACTCCCTAAAAATTGAAATATCTTTCATGCAAAGGAATCTTTAACATACTGCCTGGTCATGCCTTCCCTCCTTCAAGATGCCCTCCATTACACCATCATTTGTTACCAGAATCTGAATTTTGTGCATGAATTGATCCTATTCCTCGGTCCGTTTACTACTTCCCCCTAAACATATCATCTGTTTCAACTGGCTATCCATGTTTACCCTTCGTTCAATTAGATGTGTATTGGTGCTCTCTCACTAGACAACGATGCGATAATGTTTAGGCTTCATCGGCATTTCGTCGCCTTCATACATGAATTCAACGAATCATTCCGCTTTCGCAAAAGCCCGCTTAGGCGACGGGGACGTTTACCATCTTATAACAGATAACAACTAGCACCCGCGCTAATACACCTGTACGCTATATATTTCTTGGAATTTGTAACAGCCAATTTCGCAAGGGCTGGCAGATCTGAAGGAGTGCTAATGAAAAATAATCGAGTTACGAATAACATATCGACAATCAGCGATTAGAAACTTGTTATCACGCGTTCTTCCAAATCGTCGCTCCGCTATGAATCATGCGACCACGAAAAAGTGTTACTAACTCACTCAGTCCCAGACTGTGGAATCGTCGCGGGGACGGAGTGTTTTTGAAGCTCTGTCATCTTACTCCATTGCTGGCTGTCAGACAAAACTTGAGAAAGCAGGTCCCGGCCGATCGACCTAGGCATGTCCGATCTTTGATGTGTTGTCCAGTTTTTCTGGCCGGCCCCTCGACTGCGTCCGCTCGACGGTTTTGCTTTTTTCTTTGGAGGATGGTCTGGGAGAGGCTGTTCACGGTCTCTTAGGTGTGACCAACCCAAGTTAGTTCGCGTCTTCTGATTGTAAGGGGAGTGTTATTGGGGGCAATCAAGCTCTGATCGTCGTTGCATTGTTTATGATAGGTTGAGAAATGTCGAGCAGTTCCCTCAGGCACTTGGTCTCGAAACCTTGAATTCTCCTTCCCATTGTCTGCAGAAGTGTCCATGTCTTCCAACCATGGAGTAGAATAGAGGACAACGAGTGACTGAAGAGAAACGGAAATGGCGCGGTAAACGATGTTGCTTTCATACCATATTCAGCGCTGGACAGTACTGCCGTGGCTATTGCACATCGGATGCGGAATTCCGCTGCGTAGGTACCATCTTTGGTGAGAGGTTGCTCCAATGTGTTTGAAACCGGAGACTTCATCAGAGGCGCCTACCTTGCAAAGTTGTGATATCCAGCTTGGGGTTGTTACTTATATGACCATGAGTCTTGATTTCTGCTATCTGATCTCCAGTTGGCCATAGTTGCTCGTAACCCTTGCCAGTATTTTAGTAAGGTGTTTTTTGTAGCTCGTTGATGCTCAGCCATCAGGTCGATGTCAGCGCAAAGTGTCGTATGACATTCGTGGAGGGCACTTGCATTATTTTTCCAGAAAAGAAATTGGAGAGTGTTGGTGAGAGGATGTAACCCTGTCTAACACCGCCAGTAGTCTGGGAAGCAAATCGCCTCCTATTTGATTGTTCGAGAGTGCTCATAAAGTGCTTCGATAACTTTGGCAAGACCCTGTTCGACTTGGAGCTCCGAGGACCTGCCACAGGCCTTCATGACAAACTCTATCGAGGCTTCTTGAAGTCGATGAAGTTTGGGGATAAACCGTTGGTGTTGCAGGGGTTCCGAGAGTTCCCCTGCAGGGAAAGATTTGCTCAATGTGCTCCGACCAGCCCATTAAGCCCGCCCATGCTATTCGGCGAGTATCTCCTCGGCTCTAGGGTTCAAACGCTGAGGATGATGGGTGGCAGGTTTTCAGTAGGGTGGCTCATTAGGCTGATGGTCCTGTAGTTATGGCAGAGCCTTAGATGCCGTTCCTCGGCAGGGGAATAACCAGTGACTGCATGGTGCCATTCCCTAGGCCACGTCAGTTTGCTCCTAGATCCTTCTGGCAAAGAGTGTAAGGCTCGTCGTTTCATGCCCTGCTTTCGCCTTTGAAACAGGTATGTTGCCCTCGGTCGGGGTCTGGTTGTAAGGTAGTATTGAGGTGTTGAGGCTGATCTGTAGTTGTATAAACATCGCAGCATTCTATCCACCTCCCCATAATGTCATTACTGTCAGACAAGAGAACACCGTTCTTTTACTCGCTTACTGGCAGATCGTGGTTGGTTAATCTTAGTGAGAGCCGGAGGGTGTTGTAGGCCCTAAGTCTACTATTTCCGGCTTGATTATGATTTACCTTGCTCCTCGATCCATTCTTCTTCAGCTGCTTTCCAACGTTGTACTATACTAAAGCAATCACACTGTGTGTTGCAGCATGCAAAAGCAAAAAAAAGATGTTGTTTTTCTGCAATCGTTTACTACTATATAGAATAGTGCGAGTGTTATTGTATGCCTTACAACAACATTCCATTCAGTAAACATAATAAAGCTACACGTATGTTTGGTCACTGAACGGCCGAATTAATGGCTGCGATTCGACGCGGAACCATTTTATCTACATCTAATCCTCTCAGAGACTACCATTCATATCACCATATCGGCATTGTGGAATCAAATTATTGACACAGATCAATGTCAGAGTATATTAATATTTAGTCGAAAAAGATTGGACAAAGATGTCGTTATTTAGGTATACAATAAGATGTAGTATACAAATATTTTGGAAAAATACAGGTAAATGGCGGATGGTACATTGGCGAGGTGGAGTAGGTTGAATCTATAAACCTTATCCATCGTTGAAACGAGGAGCCAAACGAAAATTGATAGCGTAGCCCATGGCAACAAGTAAAACCTAATTACATATTTGTCCACTTGGGACACTTGATAAATCTTCGCGTTCAAACATCGAAGACCAATGTTAGCAGTCGTTATTAAATGAGAAATCCATCAATAAAAAAATCAGAATTTGGCTATATCTCTCATGAAGCTAAAAGTCTGATACGTGTCGTTATACGATTGACCTTATGGGAGTAACAAAGCACCTATAAACTGCGTACTCCCCGTTTCGTACACGGATGCGTTAACGAAGTGGAGTGGAGGGGGGGGGGGGGGGTGGCATCGTAGTTGGTTGTTTGTCCCCGCTCTTCAAGTGCGGGAAAACACATGCTATACACACCATTGGGGGAAAAACCGGTTCGGGATTGAAGAGAAAATTATTATTGCAGATATCAATTGAGGCCCGGTTCGCATACTGAAAGAAAAAACCGGGTGCTAATTGATGCAGCCAGGTGCCCCCATGAGCGTGACGTTATTGAGTCGAAGGAAGTACCTAATTGCCCAGAATCAATTCCGTAACTGGAAGGGTCCCCAATAATCCCGTAGGGACAATACTCATTGGCAAATTGAACAGTGGGTACGTCTGCTCGCCCCAAAAAACTTGACATTTTTTACTTTGGTATTGCAAAACCCTACTGAACTGCAAGACATAAGTTTTTGTGTCACAAATTGATTGGTCACTTGGGTCATGAGGGGGTGGGTCGACCCATCCCCAACCCCGTGGGCGCGCCACTGCAAAACTTCTTTCGAAATATACTTGAATAATGTTCAGAAAGGCGTATAGACCAGTCAACCGTCGCCCATTGTAACACGTTATAACTATGGAATCTGTGCTACCCGTAGATCAGAACTAGTCATAACACGGGACACCTGAATTTTTTTGGCTTTTTTACTCAGTCTTGGCCCACATTGAAGTCCTATTGAGCCTTCCACGAATTAACTTGCACTGTGGAGAAGAGCAGATAACACCGTAATTGACCTCCCACGAGTTTAAGTACGAGGTAGCGTAGTATCACGTAACACGTAATTAACGGGACCTCTCCTGATGCGCTGCATGGTGGGGAAAAGTGTGTTGTCGTGGTACCATGTTGGGGTAAATGCGTAACCTTCGCGCAGGCAGCGTGTTCTTGTAAACCTGAGCACCTGAGTGACCAATCCGTGATCACATACTCGCCTTGCTATGATCGACGGATGTCTCATTAGATACTACCACCATTGTTGTTTGGGAATCGAACATCAACGTAAACAAAACGACATGGCGCGTGTCATAAACGTTATATTTATTTCCTTTCATAGTTGTGGTTTTGAAGGCTCACATCACCAATAACCATAGTATTATGATATATAAACTTTGACAGAACCTGGGAACTCCCGCCGTGACATAACAAGTGGCTCACGTCACCCAATATTTCTTCAACTATCTACGCTATTCGATTCTCTCGTGGTGGGCAATTTGTGGCCAGAGCATCCCCGTTACATGTTTACTGAGAGCTCAAATCACATGCTGATTGGCCGAACAATTAACCTAATTATCACCGAATTTGTTAATAAATTTCACTCGTAAAGGAAGAAAGAACGCACCTGAGAGCACTCAGTAGCCAAATTCATCCTTTGAAGAAAACCGACAAAAAACGACTAATGAGGTTACTCGGTTAATTCGTGACGCGAGCATCGATACACCACCTATCTGGTCGTTGAGCATGCAGAAGGGTTCTAGATTTTTTTTTTTATACGAGCTTCGTTGAAATCATAGCAAACGAGGTGAACAGGACGTAATAATAATAAACTTCGATTAATCTTGTCGACATGTTAAGAACGTCGTTTTCAACTCCTTCCTAATTACAGGAACGTTCAAGTGAGATTGGAATTTCGATAGTGAGATTCAGCGCACTTAACTTTCACCTTTCAGGTATAACATACCCACCACTACTGTAGTTCTGTTTGTGGGAGCTGGGAATATTTTTCAATCCATGTGGTTCGAGTACAGAATGACCTTTGTAAGGAGAGGTCACCATATTTATGTCGTGTCGTAATATATATATATCCACCCCCTATATGATTCACCCCCAATTGGATTTGATGTTGAGATCGTAGTTTAAAACCGCCTTGTCATATTATCGTCCGTTTACTTTACCTCTTCATTTGGTCCCCTATTCCCCTGTTCTAATATCAGCGTGTTATTGCTGATTTGGGTTCACTAATCATCTCCCATTCAGAATTGCCCCGCTTTCAGATGAATGTATTCTCATAAATATTGATAGTCGATGAGCCTAGCCGTTCAAGATTTTCTCTGTCCAAGCTGTTTGGTTTCATTAAGAAATTGACAGATTATTCTGACGTTACTGTAAGACTGTCGTTGCAATGCTAAATCACCACCCTGGTTGATAATGACCAATCGGAGCATTATTCGGTACCACGATCTATTCAAATGATCACATAATCAGATTGCTCGTGTTTACGCGAGGGTTGGTATGTCGGCCAGTCGTCGTTCGCTGGAAAGAGAATCACTTTTTACGCGGAGCAGTAGACTTCATGACATGTTTGTTCTGTTTCGCTGAGTAGAGAACTTCTTTTCTGAGGAGAGATGTTTTCAATCGACGAGTATTTCACTCATTAACTTAAATAAATGTTTTCCTCTTCATCCTCTCCGTATTGATGTTACTTTTCATTTGCTGGCGAAATACTGTCTGGTGATTGTAAGATAAGCAGGTTGCAAAAAATCCTCCCGCGTGGCGTGGTATATGATGGCTATTGTCTTAGTTAAAGAATAAGCGAGGTCTCTATGGAACCCGCTCACTGAATTATCTCTCTAATAATTGCTAGAGGCTATCTTTCGTTCGTTCATTTTGGCGATTATCTCGTTCCGGAAAATCTCTACGTATAGTCGTAGATAGTTATTTGCGTCTTGGATAACGCCAACAAAGTAGCAATGTGCTAGGTTTTTTTTCTTTTTCTTTTTTTCTTGTCTTTTTTTCATTGACTCAAACATAATATATGCATGCATGTGACAACTGAAAAAGTTCCCTCAAATATTATAACAAGTTATGGAATTACTGAATGAATATAGCAAAAAGGCACTCATTAACCAATACTTAAAATGTTTACACGGCCCCCAGTACTCTCCCCAGTCCTTATTCTGTTTAGATTTCAATTATATTTCTGGCAAACGCGAAATAATCTTTTCAATGAGTCTCTTAATCCATAAATAGATGGAGGAAATTTCACGAGTTTGCACATACGCTTTCGTTACAGCCGAACAACATCACCTCTATTCTGTTACTCAATTTCATATCACATGCCAACTACCTACAATATACTGCCATAAAGGAATAACAAACGGACATGGAAGATAAATGCTCAATGGTTTTCACCGCGTTGCAAGCAAAAATCACATTTGTCAGTTGTTTGATGCCGGAATTTATTTAAATAGTATTACAGGAATAGACGTGACCCACGTCTGAACTGAAACCATCACCATTTTAACATCGTTGGAACACTGATGGAATATTACATAAATTTACCAATCATCTTTGAGAGGTATCAAAAGTCAATTTTTTCGCCCATTTTTAACAAGGCCTTATTAGTCACCTTTTGCAATGCAAAATATTTATTGAAGAAACTACATGTTAACTTCTGCTTCGATCTCAAAGCGCAATAGAAGTTCATCACTGGGCCTGGCAACTGTAATCCAACTTTTCAATAACTCATTCCAAATAGAATCTGATCGAATCTTATCCATCCATAATATGGGCAAAAAAGTTTGTTGCAGTTTTGAAAGTATTGATACATTCCTCATATCGCAGAAATCGACCTTCGTCTGAAATTAATCGTTAACAATATGAATACCCTTTCTTGACCAATGTTGATATGAAACGATCATTGTCAACCCGTAATTAAACTATTGTCCATAGAGGTTTGATGCAGAATTAAATAATGATCATATTATCTGAGTATTCTAGTTTGGCTATGACATAGGGAAAGGAATGGAATACATCCTTCCGAAGGATTGTCATTAATCCATAACGTTGAACAAAGAAATCATCAGTTATAATAGCCTCAGAATAGTAAACCGTATTTACGGAGATAACATGCACCTAAACAAATTCCTTTCCTGTATTATTATCCGAATAAACGGCAGAAACAAGACCTCCAAAGATAACTGTGAATAAAAATAAAAATCCCCCCTGTCTTCTAGTCCTCCGTTAACATAATCGTGAATATCTGTGGTCCACTAATACGATCGTTTAAATTCTTCCAAATAAATTTGAAGAAGAACAATTGGTTCTCTTAATAGATCATGGTGTGGATTAGGTAGAGTCAACAGATAGTCATCAATTGAGGTAGGATTCTCGATTTGAAAACTTTATCCGACCCACGTAGTAAGATACGCCCTTGACCAATATCTGATCATCGTCTAATTTTATTATTCGGTTTATTATAATTGGTAGAAATCATTTTGTCCAAATCAACATTCAAAGTGATTCCCAATAGAGAGAAATCTTCACCACGATTTCAACAGATATTTCTTCCGTGACCGAAATTAGATGAGCCTTTCGCCTACCAATTCCCACCAAGATAGATTTTCAGAATTGATTTTCAAGCCAGAAATACACCAAAAAGATCAAGTCTGTGGGCAAATGATTCTGGAAAGAATCCACTCTACCACTAATGAGAAATGTCGTATCTCTGCATATGGGCATTTTATATTCAAACCCATGGAAATTAAGACACGGATGGATGTATCTGCATTAATATACTACTCAAAACTTGGACAGGATTCTACCTAGATTGAAAAGGGAAGGAGACGAAGGATCGCCTTGTCTACACCCTCTCTCATGGGAAGTAATCACTAATACCCCATTCACTAAAACTGTGGAAGTAATTTGACTATACAAAGCACGAACCTCATTTCCTAAAAGACGGCCAAAACATATAAATGCAATTACCTTTCAATATAACTGAAAGCACCGAAGCGACATGCTTTTCGGACTCGACTGCCAAGAGTAACCCTGGTTGGTGATCTTTCTCCAAGTTAAACATCGTGTCATAAGATTGTACGAACGGATTCTCCTATGTATCTTACTTTCATAAAACCGTTTGTCCGTAATAAATCAGATAAGGTAGGACTGACTCAATGGGCCGCCGCAACATTTTGGAATACATGGCAGAAGCAATTTTATAGGATCTTTCAATAAGGATATGGGCCTCCATTACTCAACATGTTCCTAGGTTTATCGCCTTTGGGTATGATAGATATCACACTCCATCGTTGCGTAATAGACACTAAGATTTTCATACCTATTAACCGATCTAATTAGAAGTGGCCCCACCCGGGCAAAAAACTTATAAAACTCTGCTGTAACGCCGTCCGAACCGGCATTGTTATTCTTAATTTTTTTTCCCAAACACCTCGTAAGCCTCATCATACCTCAACGGACCTATCTAATTACTCCGGATTCTAATGTAGTTAACACCCTTACATCACCAAGGGGGGGGGTTTTGCCAGTTTTCTAATAATCATCCTAAGTGATTTGAAGATTACTATAAAACAAAATACTACTTCTTCTTTCCTAATTTCTCCTGTGTGTAAAGATCTGATTTGTTACATCCTTGTGAGTGGATCAATTTCTTTGTTGGCATACGCCTTTTCCAATGAAGGAGGACTTTAGAAGGTTTTTTCTCCCTCCTCTATCCATTGTGCTCTTGCTCGAATTCTTGAGGCCCGCCATCCTCTCAGCTCTCATTTTTTTTTCAACCCTGATTTAAGACTCTCCAGTTCATCTTAACGGTCAAATATTACGTTCTCAGTTGTTTAATCTTTTCGAACAAAACTATTTCTTTCTCCATTCACATCTTTTTTTTAATGACGCATTCAGATAACTTCTCCACGCATTTGAAAGTCATTCGAAACTAACTGGAAAATTTTGTTCGGTTTTTTTTTATTACAAATGTATTTCGTTCTGAGAGAACTCATTTGAATCCTCCTGTCGTATGGTATAACACGCTATTCATCAT
Organism: Sclerodactyla briareus; assembly: GCA_026419785.1. NCBI lineage: Eukaryota > Metazoa > Echinodermata > Holothuroidea > Dendrochirotida > Sclerodactylidae > Sclerodactyla > Sclerodactyla briareus. Next base: position 60,037 of record JAODTK010002954.1, on the reverse strand, counting down.
ACCTCTTATAATATTTCTAACCATATCGACAAACTGTTCATTACCAAGTAAAGAATTATTGAATTCCCAATAACTTCTCCCAGTATCATATTACAAAATTGAACTTGTTGCTGATTATAGAGTGATCAGACCTATTCCGTAAGAAATTGTGGAGTCAATACAATATCATCAATCCAGAAGACACCAACAAATAATCCAAACGACCGTTTTTGACATGGTTCCTTGACGCCAAGTGAACTTCCTCATCAGTTGTATGATGAACCCTCCACATCATACAGATCGTAATTATCCATTATGTCAGTGAGTATTTTCTTTGACGAAGATCGTGGGTTATGTTGGTAATTAAATGTATCAAATCCTTGATCAAGAGTAATATTCCAATCCCCCACAATTAATTAACAATGATCTGTATTGAAGTCTCAATAATGGAAGACAGATTATGAAAAAAAAAACTAGGGTTTGTCCGTATTTGGGCCATAGATGGCAATAAAGGTGATATGATAGGAGCACCCCACTATTTAAAATCATGGCAATATAATTACCATATGGGAAAGTTGAATTCTGTCAGTATTAAAGTCAAAATTCAGTATTGAAAGTATTGCAACTCCCCCTGAATTGAGTTGTCAGGGGCTAATGACACTCTACATGCCATGCATTTGTAGTATATCAATAAAACTATTATCCCGAAATCGCATCTACCCAAACAATGAAGGTGATGATTCTTACCTTTAAGAAAAATCAATAACGTCAGCCCTCTGGTCAACGCTTGTAGGCCACGGCAATTAAAGGAAGATAATATAATTTCACCCATCATTTGAGATTATACGTTATCCATACCACACCATAGGTCTTTTGTCCAATTGCATTGTATAGTATGTATGAGTATTTTCTGATAAGACGCAAAATACAAACAAACATAAAAAGACAATACATAAACAAATGGACACATGAGAATGGAATAAACAACAAAACAAGAAACCTCTCAGCACAGCTCTGTCATTAAACTATTGAAACTGAGAGGAAATCGAATTATATATCTTTTGAGGACAAAAAATAATCCCTTCCTAAAGGGGTCTTAAATTTATTCTAAGACCTAAATACGCCAGCCTACCGTCATCTGTTAGTTTAGAACAGTGTTAAAAGCAAATGTGAAAATTTCTCAGTTGAATCTATCATACAAAGGACTATAGCAGTCGTCGATATACTCAGTGGTCCCCACCAAATGTCAATAGCATGAGTTATGTGTAAGTTCAGCGTTTTCAATATTCCAGTGAAATCAGCAATCTTGTAAGAGCTTTTGTCGAGTGCCATCTTCTTTCACTAAATAACCGAAGGTGGAAACAGTCCATGGGATGTAAGATACTGACACCCAGGGTCTAGGTTGACTGCATCTAAGTTTGTGTTTCGGCCTTACGCTACAGTTGGTGTAACATCATCTGTTATAAAGATCCTGCTACCATCCGTAGTTTTTGCCCTTCAATGATTTACGCTCGCAGGGTCAAGTATCTTTCCCGATCTGAGTATCGAAGGAAACGTACCTGATTGGCCTGGGTCTGCCACCAGTCGAAGGCCTCCCGGGATTCTGACCCAAAGTTGCTTTCAAGTCCCATGATCGATTTCCACCCCATCAGATCTCTCAAAACTCCCACTGTAATCAATTGCTCGCAATGAACGGCTTTCCGATCGATTCGTAATCTTTCCGGGGATACGCATGGAAGATACGATTATTACGGCGGAATCGGTTTTCCAAGTTTCAACTTTCGAAGTAGAGGAATCCTTCACGTCGCAGCTTAAATTATCTTTAATTCGAATGATGGCAATCTTATCTGCTTCTCGTGTATGCGCAGATTTAATTTGGATCTACCGTCATTCTCCATGAAAGAAATCGAGTCTGACATGTCACTGAGACTCTATCAGCATTATAAGCTTTTTTCATCATCAATCGACGTGGTTTAAGGTATTGAGCTGAGCAGGGATGGGGCTTGCAGCTTAGAGATTTGCTCTAGTATATGACCTAACTTCTCAATCCATTGTTCAGCGCAGATTTTAATCTTTTTGAACTGACCTTATAAGCGTTGCAATACCCGAACAAACGACGGCAAAGTGACTAGGACGGTACCCCTACATAGATAAGGTTTAGGGCTACAACACTGTATAGCACTACAAGTCATGTATGACAGGCCACTACACGAGTTCTAGGTTAGTGGGGAATTATGTAAAAGTTTTGCGAATTTTCGGGGTATTTTTACGCCATTTTGGTGATCAACATCTAACTCCGCATGAAATATGGAGACTCAGTGAGACATCAGTGCAACATTAGTTCACGAGCCCGACGGGAATACAACGTCTAAGCGCATGTCATACTCGCGTCGTGTCACCAAGTTTCATCAAGTTTGGATCATGGTGAATGGCGTGCAGGCAGAGGCAGTAGTGATGGTAGGGAAGTGATTCTTCTGATACCCACAGGTGGGGAGCTATGAAACATTTTGATACTGATCGTTGTTCGTGAGCTCTTGAAGAACAGTGATGGACGTCGAGAAAATGATATTTTGGAAGTGAAAGATTGAGAGTGAATTCCATTTTGAGAAGTTTGGAGTTTTTGCAAACGTTCCCACGCATTCTGAAAGCTTCGTCATGTTCAGTAAACGCGCGAAGTTCGCGACGGGGTTGCGAATTGTTCGCGATGTACGCTGCAGGCGTAGTGATGACATGCTATGTGATTGTAAAATAATATTTGAAAAAATAGGATTATAGCAAGATGGACATGGGGTCTGATTAACGTGAAACTGTATGGACGTCGCAGCTTCAATATTTGGTTGCTCTGTACAAGAGCCGGCCGTCTATGACAGAGCGATGCGGGGTCGTCGAAACTTTCCGGGAATTACCAAAATACTTCATGGGGATTTCTATAGGAGAACCTCGCGATCTACTGAGTATTACACAGTGCATGATGAAGGTTACTAGAAGGTGAACGCGGATGTTAAATCAAAACAACTACTAAAAACATTTCGTCAAGGGGGTGGTTGGGTAAAATGCTTTGAACTTCTGCCCACAGAGAGGCAGAGAGGATTCGTTTTGGATTATAATCGATTGTGATGGACTGTTCTAGACGGGATGTCATCAGATTCTTAGTGAATCACGACCATTAAAGATTTCCAGGACACGATTCGAAAAAAATAAATACGCGATTTTGTCGCCCTTGACGATATATAAGAGAGAACTTTACAGAAAGTCATCCATGTTCAGCTTCATTGGATGCCAGGCTTGCTGTGATTCCTCTCGATCGTTAAAATAGATTCTCAAGGAAATTGAGAGAAAGGGGGAGACCAATCGTGGCGTAGATTCTATCTGGAAGCTAAGTAGATTAGGGTATCAGTAACTGTGTTCGGGTCGTGAAAGTTTGGAGTCATCAACGCGCGGGCAACCGTCGAACGGGAACCAATGCATAATAGGGATCCATGCCTCAAGGGACTTCGTGTCAAACGCTGTAGATGGACATTCGTATCTTTTCTTCTCTTCAATGAGTGGAATAACCTTCCTGGGAGAATTGTCCTTCCTGTCTAGAGTGTGAATGAGTTTATGATTCATTTTTCCACAATGGAGCGATTCTGAAGGGCTCCTTGGGTTTCTTCTCTTTGGGATGTGTGGCTTCGGGGTCTTTCATGAGATTTTGTCCTGATTTTTTTCTGAACTAACTAAACTATCTCTTCAGCACCGACATGGAGGATACCGTAGAGCCGTCACGGATTCACGTGATCATTTTCTGCCGACCGGACTAACATTCTGTAACAATCGTTTCGAATTCATGGCCATGTCTGTACCACACATCCGAGAGTAACTAATTCTCAATCACAGTTTTTACTTTTCAAATTTTCAGACACTTGCTCAGGCCGTTCTGTTTTTTTAATCCCGCCTTGTGTGTTTTTCACCCATAGAATTTCCGTTTTCGTCTAAATTACTGTTGTCATCTCAGCCAGGAGGAGGACGGGGTTGCCAATGATGGTGATAACTTCTAAGCATTCCTTTCTGAGCGTGACCAAGATACGTATCCATTGTTAACGCAATACACATGCCAATAAATCCGGGCGTTAGGGGTTGTGAAAGGAAGTTTCATGTTTGACCAGCCCAGTAATCATTCTCATTGATGTGAAATGCTATGTCCGTTGTCCTGCAATATATATTCTTTCCTGCTATGCGGGAAGGCGTGAATATAACTGAAATAGGTTCACTATAATATAGGAATGTTTCTACCTCTAATTGCATATGTCCTTTAATAAACGCTAGAAAGTATCGACTGTGCATTGACTGCTGCTGACTTTAGGGGTCTCTAGATCCGACCTAGTTGCATTCATGTTCTGACGCATTACTTCTCAAAACAACTGGATATATGTGTTGCAAAAATGTCCAAAAGGCATACAAGCTATTGTATTGTCCCTTGATGTGACCTATATAGGTACAACCCTGAAGAGTGAGTGAGCCCAAATAACATGTTTCGTTATCTCCCGGCGAAACAACTTTAATCGAGGCACGATTTAATTATCGCAATGAGTCAATACATATCAGCCAGTGAATGTCGTAAAACGCATTGGAGTGGGAGATATTACAAATACCACGGTACATTGCCCAGAAATCGATGAAATGAAATTCGTTGGCAATGTTGCGTGAACGAGTAATTGGATAGTTCTAACAACATCGTATACAACAGCAAAAATGATTGGATTCCCTTTTAGCTCGTTGGCAATGTACATACCCATATTTTACCACGCAATACACGTGACAATAATCCAGTCGGGCGATTTGTGAAGAAAAAAAAAAACATCACGAAAGGATGTTTTAACAATGTGTGTGAGCTGGCAAGATCGTGTCATGTTGTTCGTTTATTTGTTTTACCTACCTGTACGCATTTTAATTATGGTGAAATGATATGCCATTTTTTATAGGTTTCCCTAATGCAATTCTGAATGCGCGATAGCGAAGCAGCTATCGGCGTGTGTTTTATGTGACGTCAGAGCTGATGCAGCTAGACACGCCAACATAGATCAAACAATAACTTGCAGAGTTAGTTACACTTTTTTGTCCACTTGGAGGACGGCGCAACATTAGTACTGGTGTATAGGGTGCATGGTGTGGTTTCAATTATACGTGATAACCTGCAAAATGAACTGGTGATAGTTGGCACACCGCCGAGCAGGTCTTCGCACTGAATAGAGGCTGCGTCCTTAGTTGGGTCAAGTTGATGTTCGGAGAAAGCCAAGAGATAGCCTATACGCCCTGCAGTCAATGAAACTAAATAGTTGTCAGTTGTCATTCTCTGTCAAATCAAGAGAGTAGGAGGTTCGATGATGTGTGGGGGAGGGGGGGGGGGGTTGTGCCATTTCCTGAGAAATAAAAAAGTCGGTTTGAGGACCGATGGTGATAAACGCACGGTAGGCATACAATAAGAACTACAATGAGCGACGGGCCATTGATGTGGCAACTGCGGCAGAAACTGTACCCTACTCACCCTTCCATGAGCCTGCGAAAGGTTGGCGAATATACTGTGTGGGACTGAAAAAAATACTTCGTCTCAAAAGTCTACACACTCTATTAAAATGTTTGTATATATACCAACCGCTCTGCAATTGAACAGTTAATCCTTGTCACCTAGAGACTGTGTGTTCAGAGACACCGACGATTTGAGATTCTCCCGCAACCCTCAGGGAGAGGAGACTAATTGTACCTATCTGGAAAGGGAATGGTAGTGCCTAGGACTGCAACAACTACAGCGGGGCTACACTCATTCTGTTGTCCATTTCCTAGGGTTATCGTGAGGAAGATTGAGATCAGAAGGCTATTCTTTACGATCTTTGCCACATAATTGGGCACGGCTAGCAGGACCGTGTGTTTAATGTTAGTATTCTTGAATGACCGACAGTGTTCTATAAAGTTGAAGCGAACTTCTGGCCATTTAGATATCCTGCCGACTGTTTCCTGGCAGTTGGATCCGGCCCGGTGGGTATGTGCTCCAAGATTGAGTGTTGTCATGACTATGGCTGTATATTATCATTATTTAATGCATTGTAAGCTAGGTCCTAAGGTACCAGGCTGCTCGATATCCCAGAAAAATCCTTTATGTTTATATTTTGATGAATCACGCATCTGTCGTTTTAATAATTTCAACGTGACTAACTACCCGGAGACATTAATATGTGCAAATTCGGTGTTCGGTCTTACATCGTCGATATAAGGTGATAACGAGATTATGGAGCATCCAGTGGATTTGGAAGCAGATAGGAACCACCATCTGCTCCCGATCGTGCTCAATTAGTTAGTCAGGAAATTGTTGCAGTGACCAAGTACGTTTTCAGTATATTAAGATATGGTCTTCGCAGTTATGAGAATCGAGGAGAGTTTGCTATCACCATATAATTACCGATACCCATGTTATTATAGCATTGAGGGAATTCCTGGGGTACATCCTGAACGATACGAGGGGATTATTGGCAGATAACCCTAATACATATGCAACAAATGTTGATCATGGAAAAGCTGAAAGCGTAGTTGCTATATGATTATATGCATTTTTACACACAGTTTATGTGTTAAATCACGTTCGTTGCAGAGAAATACTAAAAGTTAGAGAGTATCACGAGTCTTGTATTGTTATGAATTGGATACCTTGATGTCTTAATAAACAAAAGACATCTCACACGACTTCTCCAATATTCATGACGGACCTACATTGATTGTCCTGACAAAGGAGAAAGGAGCAACAATATATCTATTTCAATGTTGTCGGAAGGTTAAGCATGTTTCCCATCGTGATTAGGGAATTTGTAATGTTTATCCTGGTCTCATTAGGGTATTTGTTTATTGATCAAACTGTCTGATCGTTAGAATTACAAACTCGAAATTTGTCTTGACGTAAATCGCACATATCAAATTATCTATCGAATTATTCTTATATCTGCTGTGAATTGTATTTAGAATTAGCTCGATCTTATATCAATGAAAAGCTGCCTCGCAATGGCCACTGGGTCGCGAGTTGTACTTCTTTGAAAGTCATTGGTCAAACTGTAAGGTTTGGTATCTTGGTGAATCCCACCGCCATTTGACCACTAGGATACACGAAACCTACACAGGGACAAAGCCTCGCACACTTACAAGCATCTCAATTTAGTTCCCCACTGTGCAAGCGAGGTTGCACCCCGATGCTTTGCGGATAATAGATTCTGCTCCCACCAAAATGCACACTTAGGACTTAAAGAAAAGCCTTCACATCATTTCTCAAAAACCCAGTTAAAATAAGCAAATCGAGTTTACCCTATGAAATTTTCGCTGATCGATTTCCACTTTGCGTCCGTTGGTCAGTGAGTAAGCGTTTGCGTCGCTGATTCCGCCGTAGCGGCAGTTACGTAGATTTTGTCATTAATAATCGTACACTGAAGAGGAAGCTGTGCCTTGGAACCGTTGTGTTGTTTGTGAATTAGCATGGATGGAAATTTGGTGTAAATACATATTATGCTAAGATGAAAACTGTAGTATATTTTGTGTTATTGCATATATCTATATAATAATTATATATATATATATAATATATATATATATATATATATATATATATATTATATATATATATATATATATATATATATATATCACTCCACAATTCCACATTCGGAGAACCAAGAAAGGCTGACAGTCTACATTGAAATGAATTATGGTGTTGGCCATAGTAGGCCTCCAATTGGTCGGAAGAATGGTGGAAGTGGTGTCAGTGACGCTTTGCATACCAACCTTCCGATCATTCACTGGACGTTTAAGCTGTTACGCATATAATGTAGTGAACGTATTTGATTGTTTTGCAATGAACGCCACAACGTATCCACCAGTCGGCTGTGAGCAGTCACGTATATCGTTGGGCTAGTGATCGAGATACGATACATAGTTTAGGCAGTCCCAACATGCTTCCGGGACTGCCATTTTCGCCCCATCCAAACTATATGATTCATTTCCAACTGTTTTGTCGTATGATGTATTCGGGCGATCAACGAAACTGCTTGCAAGAAACAAACCCCAGAGTCTAGTACCGCTCTATAGCAGACCCAGAGACCTAGATCAAGATCCGAAAGTGGAGCCACCTCTGGAAGAACGCCCAGTGTTATAACTGCTTGCTGGAATCGAACCCGGAGTCTCTTGCATGCGAAATGCTCCACCTTACCCCTTTCACACCTTTCATTCAAGCTAACTGCACCATCATGCGAACACTGAGGAAAATTTCAACCAATTTTCTGAAGGAAATTATTCAAGAGTACTCTGCGCAACTGGAGTGCTCACACGCACACACACACACACACACACACACACACGAACGGGCAAACACCCATAGCGTTTCCAATCATAGGGTATCCCTCGGTGGAAAGTTCTTAACTGCCACTATTGTTACCATAGCAACCGTTGCCGCGGCACCAGGAACAGTTATATATAGGTGAAATGGCAAAACTGACTACAATATCTCATTGGGCCCTCGAGGCCGATGTGATAATAACATAAAAACAGGATGTATAGAGCTATGAAATATGCTCTTTTTATCTGTGTAAGTTTCAGAGCAATCTGATGCCATCTCAAGTGTTATATTAAACTCCCACTGGAAAACGGTACCATCAATTATTTCGTGAGACGATGAAGCCTCCTCAATTTATTTACTAAATTTTGAACGGACTCGCATTACCATCTAACGGAAAATCTGTATCGTGGGCATGCTGGGTCATTTTATACTCATGGCTGTCAAATCATCGTTGATATATATTTGAAACTTGAGCCACTATATTGAACAAACAAGGGGACAGAAGACCACTTGGTTTCCAGCTACTTCGAATGAAAAATAATTACAGAATATCTCCTCCACTAAAACCGATCTCATGATAAAACGACCGAACCTAAAGAGAGAAAACTATTCCCTTCTTCTGCTAATATTGAAAACCGGATAATCCCCAACTCGGTTGAAAATCATTTTGATAATTGTGCTGGTAACCAGCTTCGTTTGCTTTACTCTCCCGTCAATAACTTTGAGTCTTAATTCGATTAGAGCCTTTCTTCAAATATTACGTCGAATCGAATCAACGAATAACGGACATTTGTCGAATAATTCTTGATTGAGAAAGGACCAGTGGTCAATATATCACTGCGGTTACAAGTCTGGGAGTCTTCTGTTTCGGAGAATTCTCAGATTCTCCTGTTCGGAAGAATCGTTATGCTAATGAGGATGAAAATAAACATTGCTGCAGACCATTAGATATGGAACAGGCGTTCCCGATTAATGACACCCCGTCACACCCTGCGCTGCGCTATGAACATTTGAACATTTGGACGATTATTACAGTTACGTGTGCTCCATAGCATGTGTCAACCTTTACTGACGTCATTGCAGGTTTAAGTAGTTACGCTAACTATTAACACTTGGAGCTGCAGTTCGGAACGACTGTGACAAATCTAATCCCGAAAAGCTACCTCCGGAAGAAGTCTACTCTTGTTCAAATATCTCGAAATCTACATTGACAACAACTACCAATCCAAACCAAGTTTTTTTTTGTAGTTGGCACAACAAGGATCCTGAATATGAGATAGAAATTGAAGACTCGGACTGGACGAATTTTCTAGAGGGGTGAGAATGGATGCCTCCTACATATTCCCATTTGGGAGAACGTTGCATTGTGGGAAAAATATTGCGCGACAGATTTCTAGACTTATCTGACCGTTCTGAAGAATAAAAAAAAAACATGATTGATAGAAAACTTAAACCCTTTGAACGTATAGGGCGCATACTGGCCTTCAGTGTTCTTCTTGAACGCCATGGCTGACCTCCTTGCACCACCAGTAACGCTTGGGTATCCCGCGACTTGTTCAGAAACGAACCCTCCCGATCGAAGTTCCGGAAACGGTGCACCATTCTGATAATTATGCTGTGAGTCAGTTTCGTTTGCCTTCTCTCCCGTCAATTATTTTGAGTCTTCGATTAGGGCCTTTCTTCAAATATTACGTCGAATCGAATCAACGAATAACGGACATTTATCGAATTATTGAGAAAGGACCAGTATCCGATATATCACTGCGGTATACTGGTATATTCAGCCAGTTGTTCTAAATAGTTTCTCACCCACGGTATGCATGAATACAGGAATAGAAGGTAACGGCTATGTTCTGTCACTTATTCCCCTCAAATTGCCAGCATACCTTTTGAGTGCAGTGGGAAATGTGAATGTGTTATACTGTGTAGTTAATATTATTACTTAACCCTTCTCATCAAATGAGAGAGAGAACAAGGGGACCCCCTTTTTCAAAAAAATTCTGCATTAAGGCAAGACTACAAAATAGCCCACTCGAAGAGCGTTCAAGTATAATCAGGCATATTTTACGTTCAGTATTCCAGGGTGTATAGTGATTTGATTGATCACATCTTGTGGTGCTCGAGCCGTAACTCTCCTGGAATTGTTTGCAAAGGGTAATTCGAGATCAATGATTGATGTTACTACGATGGCTCGATGAATACGTCAATTGAAGAATCTCGTTGCAAGGAGTCAATGAAGATTAATTGAATGATTCACGGAACGAGAAACCTCTAGATTGGAGGATTTCCCCACATATGCGTCGTGTCATTCATAGATCTAGCTTTAACGAGATTTGGGTTCGTTCATTGTTTCAAAATAAATGTATAAATTTCTGTATTGTAGAATTAAACGTGATAGAACACACGAGAAGGAGAAGGAGAACATGTGACTATTGAGAAATTTAAGTACATGTCCAATGTCCATAGCATACAAGAAGTTTCCATGCAAGACTATTGATACCAGCTGTCGTGTTCTGGGCTGTATCCAGACCCCACCAGCTCATTTCCATATAACACACAACATTTCCTTTCAACAGGCTCACCAAGTGTTAGTAGCATATAGCATAAAGATCCACCGAGAAGCGTATGGATGGCTTAATAGTTATTCCTCGAGGACGTTATGGTAATATATATCAGAAGTGAGCCCAATACTACTGCTTCATTAAATAGCAGCTAAAATTGACCCTTACACTAACCCATGTAGTCCTTGATTTGGAATCTCCAAACATAACTTAAGCTCCAGTCATTATTTATCAAACAATTCATAAATACCATGTGACCTATGTGTGTACGTTTAGTGTGTGAAATTAGATAAGTACAGCATGAAAGAACTCTGAAGAGTCGATCAATGACAACTTTTGGAGAACGATGTTATCTCGATCAATGACATCTTTTGAAAAACAGTGTGTAATTTTGCATACAAAATGTAGGGCCAATATCGCGTCATTACGCATTCAGATTGTTACCTATCCAGATGCTTAGTAGGCGTAGGTCGATCGTTTGTAAAAAAACTGTATATATATTATGAGCCTATATATGATTGATCACCTTTCATTTGAGTATAGTCGGGGAAATTAGGATTTCAATTACCGGGAAAAAATCTTCGTTCTCCTGTAGGCCTAGGAACGGTAAAATTACCAAGGGTTAAAAAAACTGCATGGTCTGATCTACGCGACGTCATCTCGATTATCATGGGCCTGAATCATAGGATATGACTTTGAAGGAATTCCCGTCACAAAATAGGACATGGAAATTGGCATTATGAGGAATGTCGTACTGTAGAGATTCTCCACTTGACGGTGAAACGAGACAATCCGATGATTTAATTGTAGTTTTGCTGACAAGTGTATTACAAGTCCAACCGTCTTTCGGAAACTGTATATCCGAACAAAAGGGCTAGGAAAATGCTATGAAATCCTGTATCGATCTCATTCTTAGACGTGCTCGACTAGGCTAACACTCGATCGAGCAGGACGAGCAAAAGCTAAAACTGTCGCGCCAGCCGGAGGCTCTATTACTACGTGAAATGTGTTTCTCGGCCAAGGTCGTGTGATTAACAGGCGGGGATATTAACAGCATTGTGGTCAGACGAATCATGCATTGCCTACTGTGTTGGTCAGTTCGATTCTACAATGTCCAGTCATCGCCTCAGCTTTAGTTTCGTTAAACTGAACCATTACTATGAAGGAATAGTTAGAATATGTTAAAAGTATTTCGTAATCAATTAGAATAATGTTATAAACAACTGCCGAGTATTTGAAGGCGGGACCCATGAGACGGAGCGATATTTTCACTACTCCACTTGGCAATACGACATCCATAATATGAATCCGCTCGTCAGTGAGCAGTGTTGGGAGAATAAGATACATCAATGAGAGGTAGACTTAGCGGAGCGCCCATGGTGGCGCGAGCGTACGTTGAAATTTCAGATTTTAATAACCTCCAGATCGACGTAAACTGCACTTGCCCGGCTCAATAGCACACATTTAAGTGTGATTTGAGTGAAAGGAAGACAAAAAAAGTGTGTCCCTTGTGCATACTCAGCTGATTTACTGAATATCACACATGGTATTTTTTATTACCTTTTCTTCTTGGATTTGTTTGCGTGGGATCCAGGGTCTACCGAACGGTCCCAGGTGGGATCGAAAGGAAAAGCCATAGGCCTACGGGACCATTCCAATTGGAAACAGAAAATTTTACCCGAATTTGACGAATCAGTCAGGAAACTACCGGCAGCGCGCGAAAGCGGAAATTTGTGCATGTTTTACGGGCATGTCATCGAAAAAGTCTCAAAAAAATGCAGCACTTTTTCATTTTGCTCTTCCTTCACAAAATTTTCCACGGAATTTCGCCGAATTTTTATCTCAGAAAATGGGGGGGGGGGAGTCTGTCCCAGGCTCTGAATTATACTAGTGAACAAAATGATTCGAGCATTACATCGCTATTTAGCCTACAACGCCTGGAAGAAAAACGTCAGTGCGTCCCTTGCGAAACACTTGAAAAACCTAGAAAAGTGTCGGGCGGGTAAACAGCCAGACGTGATTATCCCGCACTCTTATCAAGAAATTTGTTTCGTGAACATGGGAAACCGGACACTATTAGTGAAAGAATATATTTATAGACTTGTGAAGCGACAAACGTGGTACCTGGGTAAATGGGTATTCCATAATGCCCTGTTAATTTTGAGGCACCCCTACAGCCCGAACAAGGTGCGTCCCTAAAAAGCACATTTATTCAAGATTCGACCTTTAACACATGGCCACCCGACAGAGGTCAAAGTCAGGTCAGAGGTCACACACATGAAGGTCAAAAAATATATCCAATGGTGAACCAATCAGCCTTCGCAGATATTCAATTCCTCCGCATTATAGCCAAAAAAACAGTTTTTACCCGAAGGACCCTCGAATGACTAATGATGACAGTTTTATGAAAATTGTACTTACATGTGATACACCCATCCCTAGGAGCATTTTGCATTCTGATGAACCACCCAGTGCTATTGCCGAACAAAGTACTAAAATCAGTTTTTGACCCATAAGGACCTAATGACATTCAATGGACATTGCGGTTCTATGAAAATTGGTACAGCCTGTGATGCTCCACTCCTAGAAAGCATATTGCAGTCCAAGGAAAATGTCCCAATGTATTGCGAAAAGAAGGTTTAAAGTTGAACTTTGACCCCCTGTAAGTACCAAAGTAAGGTCGATCGAAGCGGGAGTGTTTCCTCCATTAAAGCACATGAAAGCTCAATCACATATCCAAAAAACCAGTTTTATTTTTTTTGCCTGTAACTCCTTAAATAAGCAATTTATGCAAGATTCGACCTTCACCCACATGACCACCCGACAGAGATCAAATTCAGGTCAGAGCTCCACCTCTGCAGGTCAACAATTATATCACAATGGTGAACCATCCAGCCTTCGCGATATTCAATTTTCCGATTATAGCCCAAAAAAACAGTTTTGACCCCTAAGTGACTGGAATGACGCTTTAATGATGACAGTTTTTCTGAGAATTGGTTACTCTCCATGTATACATCCACCCCAGTAGAATTTTGCATTCCTGATGAACCACACCCAGTGCTATTGCGAAAAAGACTAAAATCAGTTTTTTGACCCCTAAGTGACCTTTAATGACCTTCAATGACATGGCGGCTTTTTGATGAAAATTGTAACCCTCCATGTGATTCATCCACTCCTAGAAGCATATGGCATTCCAATGACCATGTACAATGTTATTGCAGAAAAGGATAAAATGTGAACTTTGACCCCTGTAACTACCAAGTAAGTGTCCGAAATTGAACTTTGACCCCTTGTAACTACCAAATAAGTGTCCGATCGAATGCGGGAGTTTTTCCCTTCCTAAAGCACACAAGCCCCCTATCACATATCACACAATTAACATTATTCTATTTTTATTTTGCCGTAACTCCGTAAACTAAGCCATTTATTCAAGATTCGACCTTTACCACATGACCACCCAACGAGTCAAAATTCAGGTCAGAGGTCACTCAATGCGGTCCAACATTATATAGCAATGGTGAACCATCCAGCCTTCGGCATTATTTCATTTCTCCAATTAAGCCAAAAAACATTTTTGACCCCTAAGTGACCCCGAATGACCTTTCATGATATGACAGTTTTTATGAGAATTGTTACTTCCATGTGATACATCCTCCTAGAGCCTTTTTGCAATTCTATGAACACACCACCAGTGCTATTGCCAAAAAAGTATAAAATCAGTTTTTTGCCCCTAGTGACCTTGAATGACCTTCATGACATGCGGTTTTATGAAATTGTTACACTCCATGTGATGCATCCACTCCTAGAAACATATTGCATTCCAAAGATCACGCCCAATGTTATTGTCGAAAAAGGTTAATATGGAACTTTGACCCCTTGTAACTACCCAAGTAAGTGTCCGAATCGAATCAATAGTTTTTTTCCGTCCATAAAGCAGACAAGGCTCTATTCACATATCCAAAATTCTAACCAGGTTTCTATTTTTCCTGCCCGTAACTCCTTAAATAAAATAAGCACATTTATTCAAGTTTCGATCCTTTAACCACATGTACCACCCAACTGAGGTCAAATTCATGTCAGAGGTCACACCTGCAGGTCACAATTATTCACGGGTGAACATCCAGCCTTTCGACCAATATTCAATCTCCAATATAGCCAAAAAACAGGTTTGACCCTCAAGTGACCCGAATGACCTTTAATGATATGGAAGTTTTGCGGAATTGTTACTCTACATGTGAGACACAACTCCTAGGAAGCATTTTGCATTCTGTGAACACACCACCCAGTGCTATTGCCAAAAAAGTACCTAAAAATCCGTTTGACCCCTAATGACCCTTTAATGACCTTCAAGACATGGCGGTTTTTTAGAAAATGTTTAAACTCCATGTGATGCATCACTCCTAGAAGCATATTGCATTTCCAATGCACATGTACAATTTATGCGAAATAAAAGTATTAAACTCATCATTTTTACTGATTCAGGACAACTTAATTGCAAATTAGTCCCACAAATTTACCCTCACTGATCTTGATGCTATGAATAAATTTATCAGGACTGGGTAGTAGGTCCTATTCAAAAGTTCGTCAAAATCCCTAACAGTTGAGGAGGGGAAAATAATTGCTTAAATTACTTCTATTATGCGAACGAATATGTAAATTAAACACACAAAATGACCATCAGTGATTTCACGCAAAATTGAAAGAAATTTATCAGGACTGTTTAGGTCCTACTCACCCGTTTCGTTGAGAATCATACAAAGTTTATAAATTTGCCCTAATTGCTCATTGGGCAACTAACTATTATGCAAATTAAGCCATGCAGATGACCTCAGTGACCTCGGCCACATTAGGAAAAATTTAATCGGCATGATAGTTGACCCTATTCACCAAGTTTTCATGAAATCCAAGTGATCAGTTTGAAAATCACAAACATTCTGCTATAATTAGGCAACTGGACAAAGAAATGCCAACTGACCTCGTGATGACCTGAATTGTCACCAGTTTTTCGGCTCCAACAACGACCCACACCCACCACGTTGCGTGTATGGGATATCGCACGAACTGACAATTTTGCTAAGAAAACCTGCGAAATAGAGGGCAACAAATATACGATATGGCCCATTTTCGAACTATCCGAGATTTTTCTCATACGTACATGTTTACCAAGTTTTGGGTCAATCGGATAAACTGTTAAAGAATGAGAACGCTAACGCCTAAAGTTTCCGGCGGCGGCGGCGGCGGCGGCGGAGACGGCGGGCACACGCCAAAACCATACTATCCCCGACCACTTACAGTGTTGCGGGGATATAATTAGCACTTTTGGCCATTCGATTTAAATCGGGAACTCTGTATTAATCATGGAATCCTTCGACTTCGGCCTATGTCGGGTCCAGATCTTCACTGGGTCCGCACCTAATAGTTTACTTAAGATCAACTTCAACGCGCTTATGTTTGGTTAGACAAAACATCAGACAGGAATATCTTTAGAGTGATCAAAATCTTGGCAGTGCCCTATTTTTTTCATTACGGTTCGGAAAGTGGGGGGACAAACGATCTGATTTCCCCCCACTGTTGAAATGAGTGGACATCCCCCCTCCCCCCTGGTGACGCCCATGTAAGTACGATTATGGTACCTATTTATGACGGGGGGGGGGGGGGGGAGGGGGGGGGGGTCGGCTAGTAAGGGTTGTGGGGGGGGGGGGGGGGGGGGGGCTGAGGGTGGGAATCGTACAAGCTGATACTCGCCTTTGTATTAGGACTTGAAATCAAACCAGGACAGTCGATTAACATGCTTTCCTTCTACATACCTATTAATAGAGGGCGTAAACGGAATTCTTGGATTGCGGGGGCAATTTGAGTTTAGATTTCAAGAACCTAAGAACCTGTTCATGTTTGTGTTCCCGAGGCCTCGAGCCCCCCGTGGCGGTTTTCGTGCCCTGTCTTCATCGTTCAAAGAGTGAACACCGGCCATTGGGGCTGAAATTCAAGCAGATAGTGAAAAACATCACCAATTTGAGAGATATTCCATTCATCAATGTCCATGTTTATTCCAAACTTCTCTATGTTCCGAGGAGTGTCGATCAGTGTCATCCGGCGGTATCTGTGCTTTTCTGAATGCGTACGATATACTGAGGGTATGTAACTGGCATACGGCGACCTACCACGTGTGCATTGGTATATCGATAACATTCAGCTACTCTTTAGCTACACACGTTATTATTATACCAACAGGACACGTCACTCACTGATATTCGCCGCGGGAAAGTTTTTTCCTTCTGACAGTCTTAGTTCTCCCGTCAACACAACAATCACGACATATTTTGAATCATCGTAATCATTCAGTAGCGGATCAATCGAGTGATGTCGTACAACGTATGGACGTGGTAGGTATATCAAACTTGCAAGATATTGCGCATGGTCGATAGATTGAATTTGTAAGCATTGCTGGTTGCGTGGTTGACTAGTAATTGATTTGTTCTATCAACAAACTATAGAAAACAACTGAGAAAGGATTTTTTTTCCATATGGCCTTTTGCGTGGGTGATAATTGACCTTGCCACTGAGTACTCACTAACCAAATCCTCAGATGTTTGAAGAATCAAATCACTAAAACGTGTGATTCAACACTTGAGCTGAAAAGTTTCAAGGTATCATTTTTCAACCATTCCTTTCGACCTACTCTTGACTTTTTTTCTCCCGAAGCAAGCCAGGGAAACATTAGTACATATCATTATTGACTGGCATACAGCTGAGTGCAAGTAAAGGCCTGCTGTTTGTACGTCATATGCCAGTAGTTTTTCGAATGCTCAGTTCCAAGTAACAGACATGGTCATAACTGGTCTTTTCACTTGGCCGCAATATGCACGTCTTTGTATTTCATCCGTCGTTCGCAAACGAGAACATGTTAATACACATATGTCCCTCTTTTCCACCCAAAGTGTGTGAATAGCCAAATTCCACGCCACTCCCGTGTCTTTCGTGAAGGTGTGAATGTCCTTGACTAATCGTACATTTTTTTCAGTTATACAAGCGCAATTCGAAACGTCTTGACAGCTGCGACGGCAAAATTCCTGTGGTGAATACATGCATTTTTTACACCCAATCCACATTATTTGTTTGTTCACATCTAAATTACCTTACTGACATCTGTCACTGACCTTGTGAATGGCTTGGAACGTGCTACTCACATTAGCCCTGATATTTGCTATCATGCCCAGCACAAAATAACCACCAACTCATTCCTAGGTCTGTATATCAGCTATATGTACCCAACAAACGCTTATATGGTAACCCATCACAACTCCTTGTCCTGTAGCAGCGAACAGTGGAAACACACTTGTATCCACAATGAAAGTCTAGCCACACTCTACAGGTGATGACAGATCTTCCACAGAACTGCCTGTTATCCCCCACTGCTTGTATTCCAGCCACCTCAGTGCTGACAGACAAATTAAACAGTCCCCCCAATACCAGTAGCTAGGCCTGCAGCTCGAGGGAGTAATGTAAACAAACCACTCTCACAGAGATATCAATGGGAAGGGCTGTGGGCAAGGACAAATTGGGGTAATTATTTGGGTTTAATTAAAATCTAATCACACTATGCAATTGTTTTTTGTAACTCAGCCTAGCGAGTGGCATGCTTCATCCACCCCCAAGTTTCAACCTGATCGCATGTACGGTTCAGAAGTTACGAATGAAGACCTATCGGGGTAATTAATTGGATTTAATTGAAATTCCATCACACTATGCAAACAAAAAATGTAACTCAGCCTAGCCAAACCATGCTTCATCCCCCCACCAAGTTTCAACCTGATCGCATTTACGGTTCAGAAATACGAATAACGTGACGAACAGAACGGACGAACGAACGAACGAACGAACGAACGAACGAACGAACGAACGAACGGACGGACGGGAGACATGATGACTTGTAGAGCTGCTAACCCGCAGCAAAGAATATTTCAAGTACATCGGTCGTGTAACATGGCTTGCCTTTTTTTTAAATCTATGACATTATGGAAGTCAACCCCCCTCACCGGATTTTGGCACGGTCGAATATTGCGAATTTCTCCTTGTGACGTCACGGGGGAACTGCGGGCTCCCTTGAAATACAATGTAATTATACAACAAGTATTTTGGAAAACGGTGTAACATACGAACTCTATGGATATGATTATGCCATATATTTCAATGGGAATAGTTCCCATCGAAGAATATAATTGATAGGCCTACAATACAATGCCGCTAGCCAATCAGAACGTACCTACCGAAACAGTGCGTATCAGTTGCTTATTTTATTCGTGTTAGTTCAAAAAGGAATCTGGTGCATGACCATTAGACTTTAACCCTAGCTTCAAATAACCTGATCGGTGTTGCCTGAAACTTGCGATAGACCAGTTCTTAGAATTTTGTTGTGTGCGTTATTCTTTGCAATATTGCAATGAAATGGTAAGTAATTATTGGTAAATAAGGACCCATTCCGCCGGTTTGCACAGCTTGGCTGGCGATTGTTCTACAGTTTATCAACTCGATCAAGATTGAAGGTTCAAATGTGTGTCGGCTGTCGTCGGAGTAACTGTGGCAATTTTGCTACAAATGAACCAATATCTTGATGCCCACCGACGCCGTATCCATGAACCTACTGTGCACGTGTTAGTGACAGGATACTCGATGGCAAACCCATGTTTTTTTTTTTTTTTTTTTATCGTTCCTGGTCTATTCAATGAATTATTAACAGTGTAGGTATAGTTAGTGTAAATAGTAGTTGAATATTCTCAGGAAATTTCTGGAATGGAGAGGCCTGTCTTTTAAACGGTCCTTAAATAAATTATCTTTAGGATATAAAAGACACGTGTTGTCTTCTGTTTATTCTACGAAATGAGGTTCCAAGATGTCATTCATTAAATATTCAAGGAATATGAGCAGATGCGAAAGCCTTGATGCAGAATTGAAACCGGGATGACGTCACAATAGGAGGTTGGAAGCGAGTGGCAAAACAACGATTTTGTTATAAAACAACGATTGTCAGAATATAAACAAGGTCGATTGTCGTGTTGCCAAGAAGTTAAAATATAGCTCAAATTGAGTTTCGACCTTTAAATACTCACAGTTCTTTACAACATATAAAGAATTCCAGTTCTCAGTTGAACGAAACTAGAGCTGAGTGGTGACTATGACATTGAATAAATAGTACTGACCACACGCAGTAGGCACGCATCATCGTCTTAGTACAATGCTTAGTACGACGTAAATCCTTGCCTGCGATACGCGCTAATCGTTGTTGTACCCTGGCGAAGAGACCGTCGTTCACGTACTATGCCCTATGGACGGGATGCGAACATGTACTTATTCATACAGCAAAGTATTACCTACTATAGTAAGCTCGATCATGTCTAAGCTAGTTGAATGAAGTAAATTGAATTGGTAAGTATGCCTTGTTCCGGGATTAATACGGAATATTTCAGAGAAATCTCGACTTAATTGTACAAATTATTTAAATAATTGTAAAAGAACAGTTTCACAGGATCGTTAGCATGATACACTATTCCTATTCCGCCCTAATATGGAAGAGTACATTCAAAGGTACAGATGGTGTAAATTTGGAAGGAATCTGGCCAGGTTTTTCCACAATTTTTCAAACTTCGTTGGCGGTGGCCACAGTCAGAATGGGGTTTCCCGAGGCCCTCACAAACCCCCCACCGACGGGTCGAACAAGTGTTTCCCCCCCGCCTTTTTTTAAATTGAAGGGTCCAGTTAAAAAAAAAAATCACTGGTCAAGGTATGGTAATTCGGAGGTGCCACGATAGGGCAGTTTGTTAGCTACCAAATGGTGGGTGGCATGCGCGCATAATTTCTTCTATAGGGGGTGAAGAGGTCCGGTTTAGTGTGTAAGTCAATGGGGGGCCTAATAGTGGTGTGCTTCCATATGCACGTTATATTCAGAACGTTCAAATGCTACCCTCGAGGTCTCTGGTAATCGCCCAATTCGTGCACGACGGCCATTTCGTGAGTAGCGCGTTCCATTTGTAACGTTTGGTGCGTTTTTGTCGACTGTTAGTGATAGATCATTCCGCACAGCGACTCGAACGGAAAAGAGTCACGTGATCAGTAATCAGCTTTGTTGTAAAGGGGGGGGGGGGGCGTAATTTGTATCAAACTCAGTGCTACATTATCTGGGGGCCGAACTATCAGTCCTCATTGGGACTGTTTGCTTCTGTTAGATGATATAAAGGTGTCACATGACTTGTCAGTTAATCAGGTCCCTTGATTGATGCAATGACCGGAATTATCTAACACTAACAGTCAACTAAAGCGCATCCATTGTAAACATATGCGTGTGACACTTACAACAATCAAAATTCATACACCAGTTAATCGCCAGTGCCGATCTACCGTGCATTAACACCTGCACCGTGCATTAACACCGTGGCATGCCGCCTGTTGATGCACGGTCAGCTAAACTGATTCAGCCAATCAGAGTGGAGTATTTACAGCAGGTATGAATGAACGTCAGTCAATGCACGGTCAGCTGACCTGTTCCAGCCAATCAGAGGGGAGTGGAGAGGGCAAGTATGAATGAACGCCGCTGAATGCACGGTCAGCTGACGTGATTCCCCAATCAGGGGGTATTTTATTTACAACAAGTATGAATGAATATAGTGATTACACCGTGTTATATAATTGCCTCATTTTTATAATTATTATTATTATTATTATTATTATTATTATTATTATTATATTATTATTATTATTATTACCCAGGCATGCTTGCCTGCATTGACAACATCCCACACTAGTAAAATTACAGTGCAATGCACATCATTTCAAAGATATGTCTGCATTGGTTGACGACGACTATATTCTATACCATTGAGTACAATTAATGCTTAAGCAATATTAGATAACCACCAATCTCAGTATTTAGTGTGAAATCTGTGTATCACCAACAACGGAGTTAACGAACTGAAAGCTATAATTGCCTATTCGGTTGTGAACCAAAGTGATAAATCATGTTTCCTTCAACAAACCAGGTTAGGAACCTCTCGGTTAATTGTTGCGTGCAGACTTAGTACAATGTAAGCGTCCCAATTCGAAACGAATTAGTAACTTAATTGCAATAACTTGAATATCTTTTTTCGAAGACAAGGAATTCTGGTATTAGCTGCTTCGCCATCTGTCTCTTTCGGAAGCCCGTCACAGGATAGAATTTGAAGGAATTATTTTAGTTATTGTTCAGAAGGTTACCTGATATATGTGAGGATGGACTGTATGCACTCTTGTCAGACCGGCTAATAATCATTGCCCCTGGGGTTAGTTGCGAGTCAAAGGCCGACTAAATTTATGATAGTAGGCCGTACATATTGACTTTCGCTATGTAGAAAATACCTCATTTACTATACGAGATTGCATTATTTTATTTATTATGTAAAATCTGCTGGCATTGTCAATAATGGATGACACTTCTCCGAGAAGACTAATATCAGTCGATTTGCTGACGCTGGGCAGGACCGTTCACGAAAACAAAACATAACCATATCAGTCGCCAGTATCATCATGGTGCCAACAGTGGGATGGGACTGACCGCCATTGTAGGTAGTGAGTAATAAAATATGAGAAAATATTACCGTGCCTTACAACTTGAGAATCCCCGAGATTATAATCGGAGCACATGTTTTGCACCACTGGCCGGGTGCCGCTAGTAAAACAATGAGGTTAGACTTGAAGCGCATGTTATGCACGACTGGCTTGGGTGCCACTTGTGAAACAATGAGGTGAACTTAGAGCAAATGCTATACAATACTGACGGGCTGCCACTAGTAAAACCATGACGAAGCACATGTTATGTTCCACTGTTTTGGCCGGGCTGCCGTTATTTTAACGGTGAGGTCAAACTTGGAACACATATTCTGCATCATGAGGTTGATCGCGTTTCGAAGAATGCGGTGGTTTGTTCAGCACCTAAGCATTATGAAACTATGGTAAGTAGGGGAAAATATCAGTAGAAGCGATCATTTTCTAGATGTATGATGAAGGCATTATCATATCTCTTGTATTCATCTCTTGTACATCAGGGTCGACCATAATTCTTCGACATCGCTATTTACGATGACTATCGGAGCGATCTGACCCAAATGGGCTATCAGACTATACCCATCAGTCTACCAAGCATTAAGATGTCATTTTTAAAAGCTTCGGGTTTTAATGTGCCGTCCTGAAATATTTCCTCCCAACTTCTCGAAGCATCCTAAGTTCTGACACTCGACGCGATGGCAAATTAAGACTTTCTTCGCAGTTCAGCGCTAGTGATGAAATTGGTCGGTCCTGGGGATCACCTACAACTGTTCTATTTGTTGCGAATACCCATACAGGGCAATGCACATCGGTTAGTGGTGCCGGCTATTATTTTCGATACAGATTGAGTTAATGTTGTTGATATAAATAAGCATTATTTCTAAGCTAAACCCCAAGCTATCCGTTATTGCGATACAGAATTCTGATTGACTAATCCCAATCTCGTGGCCGTCCGTTATTTTTGCATTCTACAACCCCAAGCTATCCGTTATTGCGAATACAGGATTATGATTGGCTAATCGCAATCACGTAGCCGACTGTTATTTTTGCAATAACAGTCAGTGTTTTTGCAATAACATTCGACATGTACAGGGTAACACAAACAATCGAATACTTGCTCGATTTGCTGCGTCTTAGGTAAACACAGTACTTTTTAAACGCGAATGTAAAGTTGCGTGAGCCTTTGGAAGTTATGTTACATGCGAATACAAACGGACGAAAAGACGCGTCGCTCGTTGCATTGGTGACCCATGTTCACACGGTTATGAAAACCCCCGCTTGGCACACGTGGTTTGTATTACGTCTCCGTGGAAGTACGCACAGCACGCACTGCCAATGTTTTGTGTATGGTACGCAATGCAATTTACTTCGATCGAACTAACGCGTTGCTTGTTGCATTCGTGAACATCATGTTAACACGCGCAGAACCCTCCGGTTCGGCACACGTGGTTTGTATGCGCCTTCGTGGAAATACGCACAGCACGCACTGCCAATGTTTTGTGTATGGTACGCAATGCAAGTTACTTCGATCGAACTAACGCAATAGCTGCTTAGTGGCCGTTCAGAGATACAAAGATATAGATCTAGAAATATAGATATATCTCAGCGTTTGAGTATCTCAGTTTTGCGGGTTGTAGAATTGGAATAATCTACAGCAGGTCAACTTTTACTGGTTCATAAACAGTCTTGACTCTGATTGAGCTTTAGTAACGAAACTCAGGATGCGCCCCGTCCGTTATTCATTCAAATTCAGAGTCTCGATGTTGTCCCCGAAAAAGATCCCCGTTGAAGTTTATTCCATACATAACCCGACAGGTAAACTACTTATGCTCCGTTTTATTTCACTGATTGGACTACTAATGCATCGAGAGATGGGTAGGTTACTGGCGACCTTCCTATCTTCTGGACAATACCTTCGATCATAGACGGATGCTAGGGATTGATATATCAAGTTGGTATCTAAGGTGTGAAGTGAGATAGAAGACCTGGGTTAAGCCTAGTCTTCAACCGATGATCATAACAGATGTTCGAGTACTGTAATGAGAGACAATTGTGATTGACGAGGGGTCAGTTTGCAGATAAAATATTGTGTGAGAACAATGCGGAGTATTGCCTAGCTACCATGAAGGCTACCTAAATCATTCTCAGGAGTGTGAGCTAGTGCGTGGGTAGTAAGGTAAACAGTTAGTGTTTAGTTGTTGTAGGGCTATATTGAGCGGATACATAGGAAAGACGCCGTCTGGATGATCTAGACAAAATGCCTTGGAGGAGTGCCACTGTGCGCACAGTTACGCATTTTCATACATCTATAGTATACCATATGTGTGTATATGCTGTAATCTAAGTGACCCAACGTTCGCCGTCTTATTCGTTCTCTAATGTACTCTTGTAAAATAACCCACGATCAAATAATCCAGCAGATTGTGAGGGACGTTCCTTGATATGCCCCCATCTCTTCAATCAATATTATCATGTAGCAAACTATACATAACCGCATTTAAATCAGTATACGTGACAACAACATTCCTAAAACTTTTCGAGGCCATCTGTGTACTTAGGTCCACAATAAGAATCGTGATCTCATTGCTGAGAATTCCCTCTCGGTGGTACTTTTCTTCCGTAGCTGTGCTCTAATCCAGATTTAAATATTATATAAAGGGATCTCGCCTGAGTGGTTAAAAAGTGCAGTGACGTATCGATCTCGTAAAGAAAATATAGCTAATCGTCATTGTCTGGTGGGAAGTCCCTTCATGATTTAAAACGTGCTTTTTAATTTCTAATCTAACACCGATCCTCAAGGAAACCAGGCGCTAGATTATTTGTTGGTAAAATTACCGTCCAATTTCAAATTTTTCTTTTAGGGCATAGCGAAAATCGTAAAGATCCCACTCCATAAATTGTTGAACGATCGTGATTTCCCTGTAATGTTCGAATTTGGTTACAGGGCTCATCGTAAATCGGGAACTGATCGGGTCGGATGGGCATAAATTTTGTTAGCCATTGATGACAATGAACTCGTTCCTTCTTGATTTTTCCTCAGTACCCGATTGCAGTACCGTGTTTCTGTTTATCCCTGGAGAACGTTGAACTGGCAGTCAATGTGCTGAAATCTGATACATTGAGTCAGCTGTGCTGATCCAGTAGGTCTGTCATAGACTGCTTAAACATATTGCAGCTACATCCAGCAGGTAATATTTTTTTAGTTTGAGGAATCGTATAACCTCATCCTCTATACGTTAATGCTCCAACAGATATAGGCCACATTTCAGAGTCAATTTACTGTAATAGTTACCTAACACCATCATGGTCCCCCCCCCCTCAGTTTGTGGTCTGTCCTCTGATACATCACTATTGATTATTCTCCACTGAATTTTCTTTTAGTGGCGCTCTAGAAGGGAGGCTATCACAATAGTATATTACTCATTTATTTTTTTCGTTATGTGTTTGCAAACAATCTTAGCAAAATGGTCTAGTGAGATAATGACCGTGATCGATATAAGAGGTTTGACATTTCTCATCAATTGCCCGTATCGATTTACCTCATCAGCGCCACACAAACGATGCCGAACGTAGTTGTTGCAACAGCGTAGTGTGTTTATAACAAGGTATCCATCGACTTGGCCGTTGCTGATATGCCAACTCCCTAGAATAGCACATTGAAATATCTTTCTGAGAGGGAATCTTTCACATACTGTCTGGTCCTACCGCCCTCCTTTAAGATGTCCTCCATCATTTGTTACCAGAATCTGAATTTTGCGCATGAATTGATCCTATGCTCAGGTCCGTTACTTCCCCCTAACATATCATCCTTGGGGTTTTCAACAGACTATCCATGTTTCCACATTCGTTCAATTAGAGGTGTATTGGTGCTCTCTCACTAGACACGATACATAATTGGGTCTTAGGCTTCATTAGCATATACGTCCTCCTTCTACAGGGTTCAACGAATCATTCCGCTTTCGCAAAAGCCAGCTCAGGCGACGGGGGCGTTTCCCTCTTATACAAGATATTCTATAGCACCCCGCGAATTACTGTACGCTGAAGTATTTCTTGGACGTAACAGCAATTTTGCAAGGGCTGGCATTATCATGAACGGAGTGCTAATGAAAAATATTCGGTATGAATAACATTATTCGACAATCAGCTATTAGAAACTTGTTATCACGCGGTCTTTCAAACCGTCGCTCCGCTATGATATCCTGCGACCACGACACGTGTCACTCACTTCACTCAGTCCCATGACTGTGGAAGTCGTCGCGGGGACATGAGTTTTTAAGCTGTCATCTTCCTCCATGCTGGCCTGTCAGTAGCGTTGAACTTCGGCATCGCAGGCCCGTTCCAATCTTTGATGTTGTTCGTGGCCGCCTCGACTGCGTCTGCGCCCTCGACGGTGCTTTGGAGGATGGTCTTGGAGAGCTTGTCACGTCTCAGTAGTGTGACCAAACCAAGTCAGTTCTCGTCTTCTGATTGTGGCAAGGAGTGGTTCTTGTGGGCCAATCACAGCTTCTCGATACGTCGTGTACATATGCGTTTGTTCTATGATCGGTATCAGAAATGTCGAGCAGTTTTCTGAGGCATTGGTCTCGAAGGCTTGAATTCTCCTTTCACTTTTTGCCAGAAGTGTCCATGTCTCACAACCATGGAGTAGAATAGAGACAACGAGTGACTTGAAGAAACGGAACTTGGCGGTAAAACTGATGTTGCCCTGGGCCATATCCTAATCCTATTCAGTTTGGCCAGTACCGCCGTGGCTATTGCAATCCGGATGCGGAATTCCGCTGCGTAGGTACCATCTTTGGTGAGAGTTGCTCCAATGTATTGAAACTGGAGACTACATCAAGAGGCCTGCCTTGCAGTGTGATATCAGCTTGGGTGTTAGCTCTGCTATTTACAATGATCTTGGACTTTTCTGCACTGATCACCATGCCATAGTTTTTAGCAACCCTTGCCAGTATTTTATTCAGGTGTTGTAGCTCGTTGATGCTCCCATCCATCAGGTCGATGTTTCAGCGCAAATCGGAGGTTGCAAACTGGTCGACCCCAATAGGAAGTGTCGTATGACATTCGTGGAGGGTCTCTTGCATATATTTCCAGAAAAAAATGGAGAGTTGTTGGTGCGAGGATGTAACCCTGTCTAACACCGACAGTAGTCTGGAAAAAATCGCCTATTTGATTGTTCGAGAGTGTTCATAAAGTGCTTGGATAACTTTGGCAAGACCCTGTTCGATATTGAAGTTTTTGATAAAACTTTGGCAAGACCCTGTTCGATATTGAAGTTTTTGAGGACCTGCCACAGGCCTTCATGACAAACTCTATCTAAGGTCTTCTTGAAGTCGATGAAGTTGTGGAATAGCACACGTTGGTGTTGCAGGTTTTCCCCGAGGAGTCTCTGGCGTGCAGTTGAAGATTTGCTCAACTGTGCTCCGACCAGCCCATGAGCCTGCCTGCTATTCTGCGAGTATCTCCTTAGATTGTCTTTTTTTGCGGTTTTCCCCTATGGGTGATATACAGTGTTAGTCACGCACTTGAATAAGCGGGACAACAACAAGATGGTCATCTCCCCTTCACTCTACTCCGTTACGCTCCGTGTATGCGAAACGGGGAGTACGCATTATAGGTGCGTTGTTACTCCATAAGGTCAACCGTATAAACACACGTAGCCGAACTTTCAGCGTCAATGAGAGATATTGCTTAATTCTGATTTTTTATTGATGGATTTCTTATTTGATACCGACTGCTAACATTGGTCCTCGTTTTCGAACGCGAAGATTTATCAAGTGTCCCAAGTGGACAAATATGTAAATTATGTTTTCTGTTACCAGCTTAACAGCTATAATCTAGTTTTGGCTCCTCATTTCAACGGTGGATAAGGTATATTCACCTAATCCACTCTCCAATGTACCATCCGCCATTCACCTGTATTTTTTCAATAAATTTGTATACTATATCTTATATGTATACTTAAATAACGACCTTTTTGACGACCTCTTTTCGTCCAATTAACTCCAGGCGACTAAATATTATTACTCTGACATTGATCTGTGTCAATAATTTGATTCCACAATGCCGAGATGGTGATATGAAAATGATAATCTCCGAGAGGATTTAGATATAGATTAAAATTCACCAAGGTTCCGCGTCGAATCGCAGCCAGTTATTCGGACAGTGAATAAACCCCCAACCCCGTGGGTACGCCACTGCAAAACTTCCTGTTCGAAATATACTGAATAATGTTGGCAGAAAGGCAGTATAGACCAGTCAACTTCCGCCCAATTGTAACACGTATCACTGTGGAATTTGTGCTACCCGCGTAAGAATCAGAACTAGTCATAACACGGGACACCTGAATTCCCGCTTACTAGTCATTGCCAACATTGAAAGCCTATTGAGCCTTCCAGATTAACTTGCACTGTGAGAAAAGTATACACCGTAAATTTGAAATGCCGCGAGTTTAAGTACGAGGGATAGTAGTTTACTAACTAAGAAGTAAGTAACGGACCTCCGTTGGTGCGCTCCATGAAAGTGTGTTGTCCGTCGACACAATCGTTGTCGGTAAATGTGTAAACCTTTCGCGAAAGGCAGCGTGTTCTTGTAAACTGAGCACCTGAGTGCGATCCGTGATCACATACTCGCCTTGCTATGCTTGATGGATGTTCATAGATATTACAGCCATTGTTTTCGGGAATAGAACAATCAACCTGAAAAATACGACATGCGCGTATCGTGTCTGAAAACGTTGTATTTTTTTCCTCTTGATAGTGTGTTTTGAATGCGCTCACACCACCAATAACCATAGCTTATGAGATATAAAAAACGTTGACGAACCTGGGACTTCCGGCGTGAATAACCAGGGATACGCCACCACATTTGCAACTATTACGTTATCGCGATTCTATCGTGGTGGGCAATTTTTGGCCATAGCATCCCCGTTGACAGTTTAAAGACGACCAATCACTGCTGATTGCCGAGCAAGTAACTAATTCTCACCCGAATTTGTAATAAAGCTTCACACGTAAAGGAAGAAAGAAAACGCACCTGAGAGCATCAGTAGCCAAAGGTATCCTTTGAGGAAAACCGACAAAACGGCCTAACGAGGTTACTCGGTTAATAATTTGTGACACGGGAGCAATCGATTAAACCACGTATTTTCGATTGAGGCATGCAAGAAGTTCTGGATGTTTTATACGAGATTCGGGTTGAAATCTATGCAAACTGGGTGAAACAGGACGATATTAGTAATAAACTAAATCAATAATAAACATGTCGGGACATGTGAGGACGCGTTTTCAAATCCTTCTTAATACAGGGAGGGAAGTTCCGTTAGATTGGGAATATCGTAGTGGATTACAGCGCCATGAATGTTCAACCCTGCAGGTATAACTACACGCCAATACTGTAGTTCTATTGTGGGGAGCTGGAAAATGTTCAAAACCCATTTGTGGAGTACAGAATAACTTGTAAGGGATGATCACCAATTAGATGGTCGTTGTGTATAGGATCACCCCCTATGAGGTGATGTTTATAATCGGTAGTTTAAAACGCCTCCTCATATAGTCGTAGTGTTACTCTACCTCTTCATTTGTCCTCTATTCCCCTGTTCTAATATCATCGTTGTTTTTGATGATTCGGGTTTACTTAAATCATCTTCCCAGTCAGAAATTGCCCTTTTTTTCAGATGAGTGTTACTCTCGTAAATTTTGATAGTCGATAGCCGTTCAAGATTTTCTCTGTCCAAGCTGTTGGTTTCATAGAGAAATTGACAGGTTACTTAAGGGGCGGCGCCACAGGGGGGGGGGGCGGGAGGGCGGTGCCCCCCATGGTTTGGGGCCGAAAAAATAAAAATGACGAATGATTGTTCTAATGCACCACGGTTTCGTGGGGGGTGGGGTGAAGTGTCAAAACATACGTTATCCAACTTGGGTTATTTTTCTATTCGTTCTCATCGAGGCTCAAACTGTTGCTGTATATAGCGTTTCGCAAATGTAGGTATGTTTACCAAGGGCCGTAGCGAGCGAGGAGGGGGGGGGGTTACCCCTCCCAATAATTTCATGCAGTCGGCAAATTTCGTCTGTCGGCAAAAGGAGAAAGAGAAAGGGGGGGAAAAGACGCGAAGAGAGGAGAGGAGGAGAGAAGAGGATGGAAGAGAAGGAGGAAAAGAGGAGAGGAGGAAATAAGGAAAGAAAGAAAGAGGGGGAAAGAGGAAGAAAGGGAAGGGAAGTAAGCGAGCGAAGGGAAGGCATGGAATGGGAAGGGGAAATAAATAGAAAGGTAACAAACGGAAGCCACAGACTTTAGTGTCGGCTATCTCGACTTTTAGCTCTTCACCTAATTGACCCATTCAGCGTCCGGCAAGAGAAGGGCACCGTCGGCAAAAATTAGATGAATGTGACGGCTGTCTGCCGTCGGTGTGGTTGTATTGTTGTATTTGGGACGAGTGACCGAGGTCTGCCGGCATTTCGGCAGAGGGAAATGAAGGCGTACGTTAGCGTTTGACATTCTATTTGTCATGAGTTTGTCAGTTCTTTGACAGTTTTCGTTCCCTATTCGGTCCTAGATTCCAGAGAGAGATACATTATTTCGCAGACTTTATTCTGCGAAACACATTAGAAATAATCTCAGAACTTAACCATGAAAACAGTCGTTTCAGGCGGGCGGGCGGGAAGTAATCTGCGAGTGGCAAAAGTGGAAAAGAAGATTGTCTGGAATTTGTACTGAATGGCTGAAATTTGATCAATTGCCCATTGAAGTGTCGAATGTGTGCGCGCTTCGCGCGGAGTGTGTATCGATGGTCTGCTTAATACCCACGAGCTGCCAATAAAATCGGGCGGCCATTTGTTTAGGATTGGGCAGAATTTCAGGCGTTCAAAATAAAAGGTTCCCGCGTACGTGGTAAGCGGGGTTGAGTAATTACTAAACGCCCATTTACTAAAAAATATTGCACCAGATTTAATCTGAGGGACGTGTAAATATTCAAACTTCCAAAGGGGAGGGGGACACCCTCTCCCTTTAGACCCTCCCCCATATTCATCACCTTTGCCGGACGTCGGACAAAAAAAATTCATCTCTACACCCCCCAATAACCAACCTTTCGATACGCCCCTGATGTTTACTGTCTCGAGAAAACTGTGGACATTATGAGGGCACCCGTTTGTCAATAGTAAGTGAATGAAAGACTCACAAGTTAAACTTGGTGCAAGCTTTGCAGCGCCTTCCGGCCTTATGTGTGGCCCACCGATGGCATGCGTGATCACTCGGACCCATGACCTGATTTACACCATTAGATATTGCGGATTTGCAGTAGTAACGAAAGTTTTCGCAAAAGTAAGGCCGGCCACCTGTACGAACGTAGGTACAGTTTTTCATCGGGTGTATTTTTTGTCAGGTGGATCGAATAAAATATGAACCTGCCTGGAAAAAAATTGTCAAGCATTTCAATTTATCAGAGAAAGTTATGGATGTTTTGGCTCAAAAATCGTGACCGTAGATACACTTCAAAGTGTACAAATGGGCAAATTTTGCATCTCAGCTGGTATATTAATGACTCAAAAAATCATGCACAAAAGGGAGGGGGGAACAACAACCTCCCCTCAGACCCACCCCCATGTCAGACAGCCATGCAAAAATCTGCCCCCCCCGCCTATCGGAAAACCCTGGCGCCGCCCCTTGGTTCACTTGTAAAGACTGTCGTTTGCAATGCTAAATAAGCCACAGCTGGTTAGATAATGACCAATGGGAGGCTATGATTTGGTTACCAATCATATTCAAATAGTCACATATATCATATTCTAGTGTTTAAGCGAGGGTTGGTATGTCGGCCAGCGGTCGTCGACCTGGGAAAGAGAATCACTTTTACGGGGGAGAAGAGACTTCATGACATGTTGTTCCGTACGCGAAAGTAGGGGACGTCTTTCTTCTTCGAGAAGAGGTTTTGAATCGCGACTATTTCACTCAATAAACTGAAATAAATTGTTTTTCCTCTGTCATATCCATCCGATTGATGTGACTTTTCATTTGCTATCGAAACGATTTATCTATTTTAAGAGTGGCGAAATACTGTATGTGGAATTGTAGAGAAGCAGGTGGAAAAAAATCCTCCAGCATGGCGTGGTTATGATGACTATTGTCTTTGTGGAAAGACTAACAAGTCGATGTGCTCTATGGCACCCGCCAAAAGAATTATCTCTCTAATGATGCTAGAGTGCTATCTTTCCGTTGTTCATTTCGGAGATTAACGAGTTTCGAAAAATCTTTATGTAATAGTCGCAGAAGTTATTTGCGTTCTGGTAAACGCCAATAAAGTAGCAATGTGAATTTTCGGGGTATTTTACGCCATTTTGGTGATCAACATCTAACTCCGCCTGCAATATGTATAGAAAAAAGGAAATGGAATTGGGGTCGTAGTTAACGGGACTGTAGGCGTGCGCAGCTTCAATCATTTGGTCGCAATCCTCTGAAAAGAGACGCAGTCTATGACAGAGCGATGCGGGGTCGGCGAACTTTCCGGAATTCCCCAATATAATGGGGATTTCCATAGAGACCTCGCCGCCCATATATGGGATAAACGGTTGCATAATGAACGTACTAGTCGATGAACGCGGATGTAATATCAAACAACTTACTGAAACTATTCGTCAGAATGCTTTGAACTCTGCGCACGAGCGGCAGAGAGGATTCGTTTGGATTTATCGAGTGAGATGGATGTTCTAGACGAGGCTGTTATCAGATTCTTAGTTAAATCACGACATTAAAAAATTCCCCGGACACGATTCGAAAACTAAAATTCGAGAGCTTGTCGCCCTTGCGTATTATAAGAGAGAAATTTACAGAAAGTCATCCCTGTCCCAGATTTATTGGAGGCCATCTGCTGTGATTCCTTCCTGATCGTAATAATATTCTCTAAAAAATAAGAAAAGGGGGAGGAGAACCGATCGGGCGTAGATCATATCTTGAAGAACAAGTAGATTAGGGGAATTCCGTAAATGTGTCGGGCGTGAAGTTGGATCAGCAAACGAGCAGGCACCGTTCGACCTGGTAACAAACTCCGATGGATGAGGATCTATTAATGAAGATCCGGTATATCAAGAGTTAAAAAGTGCGAACGAAGATGTTGTATTGTTCAAAAGAGATATTGAATTAATCCCGAAAGGTCTCTGATTGCATTTTTGGTAAGGGATAAGTGCCAAAGTTAGATGCGGTTTCCACCAGTCGCAACGCTACTTCGAGTGAATGCCCAAAATTTTACGGGTATTCCGGCAAATAGATCTCGGGGTTATAGATTATTCCTTGAAACCTTCTAAACAGAGTGCTGACCAGATGCGAAGAAAGTAATGGATTTTGGTTTGATTAGACGTCGCTTCAGGTTCCTTGATAAAAGCATGTTGCCAGGATCGTGTAGGCAACTGGCGAGAACTCACCGGAGTATTATGGTTAAGCAGGAATCATTACTTTGCTCGAAAGATAACCAGTGATTGAAAACCTTCGCAGGAGGGCTATAGGTTAATTCACCTAAGAGGGACTTGGGACGAAACGAGTTGTCGATTCAGGTTTTGAATGAGGGGAGGCCTTGCATTCATATTTTGAGTTTACCAATGTTACCAATAAATAGGGATCAACTGCTCAAGCTTCGTTGTCAAACGCTGTAGATTGGACATGTATCTATGTCTTATCTCAAGGGTGAAATAGCATTCCTGGACAAGTTGTTCTGTCTAAGCTGTGAATGCGCGTTCGTGTTCATTTCAGAATGGGGGCGAATTTGTAGGCATCTTGTGTTCGTTATTTTTGGGGAGTGTGATTCGGGGTCTTTCATGAGGTTTTTTTCGCGACGCTTTTCCACTGAACTAACTAAAATATCTCCGTCAGCCACCGACATGCGAACGATACCGTAAAGCCGTCACCGCTTCCGTGGAATCATTTCTGGACAGCCTTAAAATTATGTAACACGTATCGAATCATTGCAATGTATGTACCACCATTCCGAGATACTATTATCAATACACCAGTTTTTTCTTTTCAAATTTCAGAACTTTCTTAGTCGTCTTCTTTGAATCCTTGTGTATTTTTCCTAGATTTTTTCGTTTTTCGTCTAACCTTACTGTGTTCTAGATAGCAGGAGACGGGGGTTTGCAAATGAGGTGCTAAACTTATCAGATTCTTTGGAGCCTTGACACGATTCGTATCATTGTTATTCACGCAATACAAATGCCAATAAATCCGGTCGGAGGGTTGTGGAAGGGTGTTCCATGTTAACTGCTCGGTAATCATGCTCATGATGTGAAATGCTATGTCCGGGTCTGCTATTATTCCTGTATGCGGAAGGCTTGATATAAATGAAATAGGTTCACTATAAGATAGGAAGTTTCTACTATAATGGCATAGACCTTCAATAACGCCAAAAACGATCGAATGTCATTGAAGTGCTGCTGAATTTAGGGTCTCGAGATACACCTAGTTGCATTGTTCTGGACGCTTACTCCTCGAAACCAACTGGCTATATGTGGCAAAAATGTCCAAAAGGCAATAAAGCTATTTGTTTGTCCCTTGATTGGACCTATATAGGTAGAACCCTGAAGAGTGAGTGAGCCCAAAATCATAGAAGCCTCTGTTTCGTTATCTTCCAGCGAAACAAACTGTCCGAGGCACGATTTAATTTCGCAGATTCAAATACATATCAGCAGTGAATGTTCGTAAAAACGCATTCAAAGTGGATGATGGAGATATTACAAATACACGGTACATTGCCAGAAATGCGATGGATTGCAAGTGAGGCAAGGGTTCCCGTGAACGAGTAATTGGATTAGTTAAAACATTGTAAACAGAACAAATGAATTGGATTCCCTTTTAGCGCGTTGGCCAATGTACATATCCCTATTTACCACGCAATAAAGTGACAATAAATCCAGTCGGGCGATCTGTGAAGAAAAAAAAACATCCGCAAGGAATTTTTACAAGTGTGGTTGGCCAGCTGGCAAAGATGTGTCATGTTGTTCGTTTTTAGTTTTACCTACTGTACGCATTTTGATTATGGTGAGATGATATGTCCATTTTTCATATAGTTTTCTATAGCAAGTCTGAATGTGCGATGGCGAAGCAGCTATCGGCGTGTGTTTTATGTGAAGGTCAGAGGGATGCCAGCTAGAAGCCAACACCACAATCTACTTGCAGAGTATTTGCTACCCTGGATAATGCGACTACAAATTAGTACGTGTGTATAAGGGGCAGGTGTGGTTGCAAGCACAAGTGATAACCGCAAACAGAACGGTTGATAGTGGCACAGCGCGAGTAGGTCTTTGCACTGACTAGAGGCTGGTCCTCTAGTTGAGGTCAAAGTTATGTTCGGAGAGAAAAGCTAGCTAGCCGCTTCGCCCTGCAGCAAGCACTAAGAGTTCAGTTGCCATTCTCTGTCTAATCAAGAGAGGTAGATGGTGGATTGATTTTGGGGGAAGGGTTGTGCCATTTTCCTGAGAAATCGAAAAGTCGGTTTGAGGACCGATGGTGATAAACGCAGGGCCAGGCTTATATAAGAAATACAACGAGCGATGGCCATGAGGTGGCTATGCTGCGGACAGAACTGTACCCCACTCACACTTCATGCGCTACGAAGGTTGGCGCTATACTGTGTGGGATAAAAAAAGTCCTGTCGGCCTCAAAAAGTTTACACCACTCATTAAATGTTTGTATATAGACCAATCGCTCTGCAATGAAACAGTCATCCTTTGTCCACAATAGCAGACTGTGTGTTCAGAAGACGCCGACCGATTTGAGATTCTCCCGCAAACCCTCCGGGAGAGGAGACTAATTGTACCTATCTGGAAAGGGAATGGTAGTGCCTATAGGACTGCCACAACTACAGCGGGCTACAACCATTCCATTGTCTTTTCCTAGGGATATTTGAGACGGATTGGATCAGAATGTATTTTTTTATATCTTTGCACATAATTGGGCACGATTAGCAGGACCGTGTGCTTAATGTTAGTAGTTTGAATGACCGACAATTGTGTCTCATTAAGGGTATAGCGTACCAACTGGCATACTATCCTGCCGACTGGTTCTGGTGTGGATACGGCCCGGTGGGTATGTGCTCCAATGATTGAGTGTTGTCATGACATGTCTGTATATTAGTATTATTAGATTAAAAAATCTAGGTCCTAAGGTACCAGGCTGCTCATAGCCCAGGACAATCTTTACGTTGATGATTTTGATGAATCACGCATCTGTCGTTTTAATAATTTAACGACAACTCCCGGGAGGACATTAATATGTGCGAATTCGAGTGGTTCGGTCTTACATCGTCGATATAAGGTGATAACGAGATAAAAGAGATTATGGGAGCATCCTAGTGGATTTGGAAGCAGATGAATCACCATCTGTCCCGAATCGTGCCCAATGAGTCAGGAAATTAGTTTGCAGTGACCAAGTACGTTTGTCAGCATATTAATATATGTCTTATGCCAGTAATGAGAATCGAGGGGAGAGTTTTGCCTATTCAATACTAATATTTACGATACCAGGTTATTATAGTCGTTGAGGGAATTCTTTGGGTACATATTGAACGAACGAGGGGATTATTGGTCAGATAACCCTAATAAATATGCAGGCAAAGATGATAATGGAAAAAAGCTGAAAGCGCAGTGCTATATGATCTATACTTACATGTAAACATTTTTATATGTTAATTCACGTTCGTTGCAGTGAAAATAGCTAAAGTTATCAAAGTATCACGAGTCTTGTATTGTTATGAATATTGGTATACCTTGATGTTCATTATTAGAAAATGACATCTCACAAAGACATCTACAGAGGGAAAAGGAGCAACATATCATAATATATTTCAAAATGTCGGAAGGTTATGCATGTTTCCCATCGTGATTGAGCATTGTTATGCTTATCCTGGTTTTCTGATGTATTTTTGTTTTTTTGATCAAACTGTCCTGTCGGTAGAAATACAAACTCGCAATTTGTCTTGATGTCAATTCCCGCACGTTCAATTATATTTTAATCGAATTATTTTAATTTATATCTGCGTGAATTTATTTAGAATTAGCTCAATCTGATATTCAACGAAAAGCTGCCTCCGCAAGGCAACAGGGGTAGCGAAGTTGATATTTCTTCTAAGCATTGACGGTATAATAAATATGTTAGGGAACAAATACTCTCGGGAGTATTACTGACATTTTTTCGAGAGGATTTATCGAGAAAAATCTGAAATGCGGGAAAATTTTTGAGCAGTCATGGTTATGGTCTCCATGCCTCCATTGTGCGCTCGCTGAGATGAGGTAGTTGCCGCGTGGTGGTTCGTATGTGCATAGGCCAAGACGACATCTGACTGCCTGTCAGATAGTTACAAAACAAAGTCACCCGAAGGCCTCTTAAGTTCGCCCATCCAAGAAAGATTCAGAAGCACTCATGAAAGAGGGGGGAACGAGGTGACCAATCACCAACGCAACATCTCTGATCGAACAAGTGTGTCCATAACGCACTCATGGAAAAGAGTGCCGGTTCAACCACGATCAATTATCAATTGCTACATTTTCTGAGAGAGCAAAAGTCCATTTCGCACTTATAAGAAATAGTGAATCTACGGTGACGCAACGCATTGGCTTCACACGAAATGAAGCAAAAACTAATAGCGCTCCTGAAGGAGAGGGCAGCAAGGGACAATCTACTTAGCTACACAACATCTCTGATTAAACCAATGTCCATAGCGCACAGTCATAAAAAAGAGGAACACGGTGCATCAATTTGCACATCTCCGATAAAACAAGGTCCATGGCAGCGCTAATAAGGAATGGGACACACGGTGAACCATCTCTGATGAATGTCCCCCACCAGAAACAACTCATAAGAACGGAGCAGCCACCGGTGACCATCACTATCGCTACCTCTCTGAAAACGAAGGTCAATAGAAAAATCATAAACAAGAGGGCACGCGATGACCACTCACTATTGTTTTGATCACCAATCGCCCGCTTTGGCACCGCGGATGTTAAGGATTTTCACGCCGATGCCCACTTTTGTCACAGTTTGGTTAAAACCGTCCTCGGGGAGAGGATATATTTGATTATTATTCCAGTATGGCGAATTTGTTTTTCTCTTTTGTCTCTGTTTAAAGCTAAATTGGATTTTGCGAGAGGCGAAAAAGAGTCCATGTCCTTATTCAATCAATCCCATCCGAATTCACTGGGTGCCTCATATGCAAGATTCATCAACTGTTTTTTTTGTGTATATATATATATATCACTCCACAATATTCCACATTCAGAGCACTCAAGAAGGCTGACAGGCTACACACGAAAGACTTCTTGGTGTTGCGACAGTGGGGGCCCCAATTGGTCGGAAGAAGGCGGAGTGGTGTCAGTGACGCTTCTGCATACCAACTTCCGATCATTCACTGGACGTTTAATTAATCTGCTCGCTGTATGTAGTGCATCTTTTTTGCATTTTTTGCAATGAATGCACAACGTTCATCATCGGCTGGTGAGCGTCAAGTTATTATCTGTTTGGCTATGCCCAGAATATGTCGATACATATGTCCTAGGCAGTCCCAACACGCTTCCGGGCTTGCCATTTTCGCCTCCCCCATCCAATTTATATGGTTCCATTTGCACCTGAATGAGCAAAAATGTATGTCTTTCGTATGATGCATTAGGCGATCAACGAAACTGTGCAAACAAACCCTAGAAACTTCAAGTCTAGTACCGCTCTATAGCATAACCAGAGACTAACCAAGATCCGAAAGTGGAGCCACCTCCGGAAGACTCCCAGTGTTATAACTGCTTGCTGTCAACGAACCCGGATTCTCTTCTTGCATGCGAAATGGCACTTATACTACTCCCATCTGTCCCTTCCCTCCTTTCCGAACACATTCATCATTCCAGCTAACTGCACCATCCTCCGAACAGGAGGAATTTTTCCCAACCAATTTTCTGAAGGAACGTATTCAAGAGTACTGCGGCTACTGAGTGAAACTTGAGCCCTATATTGAACAAGGGGACAAAGGACCACTTGGTTTACAGCTACTCAGCTACTTCGAATGACAATAATTACGATATCTCCGTCCACTAAAACCGACTCATAATAAAACGACCGAACTCTAAACAGAGAAAACTAATCCCTTCTTCTGCTAATATTGAAACCACAATCTGAAATTTGGAAATTGGTCTAACGCGATTTTGTGAGTACATTCAATGACGTTACAGAATGCCAATTGCGGACAAATTCTGGCTTACCTGACCGTTCTGAAACAAAAAAAACATGTTAGGAAACCTAAACTTCTTTAAACGCGTAGGAGGGCACACTGGCCTTCAATGTCTTCTTGACGGCATGGCTGACCTCCTTGCACCACCAGTAATAGTGGGGTCCTTGTGTCAAAATGCGCGATCTGATATTGGCTTGCCTCACTTGATTTCTTGCATCTTATGGGCTAGTTCGATATGCGATCCTAAAAAATGGAGGGTTCCATTTTTTGGAAGTGGTTATGGCGGCCATTTTGGATTTTTAAAATGGCCGCCATTTCCGGGAAAATGGTCATAACCTTATCAATATAGCGCATACATACATTAGTTAGTGGCTAACATTATTTTGTTAATACAGCGAATCCAATAGTAACACGACCATCAACAAAACTCCAGCGGGCCATCTGGATTAAAGATGGCCGCTTTTTTCGGTCGGCAAATGGCTGACAAAAAAAACAAAAAACATCCACAGCACTTCAAGCACTCACACACTGTGTTGGTTGATTCCAATCAAACCGCTAGCTCTAATGTCTTGCCACTGAACATCGGACTGCTACTGACGTAACTGAAATTTGAATAGGCATTTTCTTGCTTTGCGGATTTGTTCCTGGAACGCCCATTGGGATACTACTTCCCAAGATCCATGAGGTCGCCGGATCGACACGGGCGCGGCCAGCCGGACACTTCCTCACGAGTCGGACATACTCTCGTTCCACTTATGCTGAGTTTCTCCTGGTCCCGGATCGCCGTATTCGCTCGGGACCTGTTCGGTATGTCGGACCTTGGGAAGCCGGTAGGTTCCGGCCAACTAAAGTTGACGCACCCAGTGCGGGACAAAAACCGCGGCCGGTGCGACTTCCTCCCCGTCCTATATTCCCCCCCCCCGATTGCCCGACTCCTGCGAGGTTTGACTTTCGGACGTAGTATTATTGCGGGCGGCTCTTAGTCCCAGATTCCCGTGCGTCCTTTCCGGGAGGTATTATCTCCACTGGATATGGCCCTGATTTTCGAGCGAGATGGTGACTTCCGAGGTCCCGCGCCTCGGAAGCCCTGTTCAGTCTGTTCCCGGCTGCTGTGCACAGCCAACTCGTTTGGGGTTCCATGACCCATCCGGGTCCGAGGCGATCGGTCCGAAAGTAGGGATCTGGGTTCCTCTTCCGAGCTTCCTCCAGCGCCGCCCGACAATGGCTAGATCCAGACCTGGACCAAGTCTCGGGCTCACCCGGAGCGTTGAGGCCGTCGGCCCTCTGCGGCCGGTCGCCCAGGTACCCTTCCTGCCCGAGCCGATCGGGTTGGCGACCAACCCGGTTTGACCCCCCCCAGGTTATCGGAACACTCTGCCTCTCCATGGCTGGAATTGGTTCCGTCGAGCCCGAACACCCGTCCGTGTGCGGGTCGACCACCAGCACCGGTCCTGGTTGTCCCTCCCCCCAGATGTTGAAGCCGGACCAATAGACGAGACAGGTAGCCTTCCGAAAGCCCCTCCCCCTCAGCTGGCTGTCCAACTTTGGGCGGGATCTACTGGGCAGTCAGTCTCTCACCAGCGAGAAATTCCCACGGTCGCAAATAGCACACGAGCCGTTGGGGAACCTGCCTCAGTAGCCTCGTGCAGAATTCGTGAAGTCCCAAATATGAGTGGGACGTATTTGGAACATTTTCTAATCGTACTGTCTGAACACAAAAACTGTCTGAAAACACAAACAACTCACTAGAATAAACCGGATAATATAACTTATTTTTCTCTTCGCGGTTTAGCGTCACGACGACGAACGGAGGGCGAAAGCTCGGGAAACGGGGAAAGGAATGGGCCTTCCCGGTCTTCCCTAAGGATCAATGACACAAAAGGGAAGAACACCCTCAAGAGCGAAAGTCTAAAGCCAAGAGCCTAACGGCGGTACCGTCGTACCTGCAACGCAAAGATCCCCTTACCCACAGGGTGGTAGGCAAAGCCGGGCTAGGTCTGTACAATATGCTAGAGCCTAGCCCATTTGAAAACCAAAAAGCACGACCTGCGTGACCATCCCTGGAAAGAAAGGTTTGAATGACCTCTTCTCCGGGAAAAACGTGAACGTCACATAGTTAGCTGTCAAAGGGCGCGTCCAAAATCTTCCAGCAATTCGGATGAAATGCTAAAATGGAGGATCTAAGATCAGATCTTTGAAGCAGTATCTCACATCTTGGCGGCGGGAATATAACTGAAGGGCTGGTCGAGTTGCCAGTGGCATTTCGTTTTCGGTCGGCCGGGTTAGAGGGTAGGAAATATGACGACTGCATTGAATTTTGGTCTTGGTACGAATCAAGTCAGTGGGTCACGGACAAAATCAATGTGCATCTGTTTCCGATCAGAGTGTAATTCCAGTTAGTACTGATCATGGATGTGAAATACGTACATATCTAGCCTTTTAACTCATTTCAACTCAAATGTAGTAGGTAGTCTATATGGTTTGTTATATATGCGGTCATATATACAGCTGTTTGGGAGATTATTCTCCTCTTGAAAATGACGGCCATTTTTCTCCAACTGTTAAATGGGCCACTATTCAGTTTGCATGACAATAATATAATTGGCAAATTAGCAGTAGAAAAAGCATGCCCCTCTCCCTGTTAGAACTCCTAAATATAAGTTCAGCTACATAGATCATGCCAAAATATAAAAAATAATAAAAATAGGTCGATTAATATGGATTACCATTTATTCTGCGATTTCAGCTGACCGCCATTCACCCGGAAGCAATAGCACTTGATACCATTGACGATTTAACTTGTTATAATAATATGATACGATACGTCGCAAAACCGCATCCGCGGATAAGTTTTCAAAAAGGATTCCCGTAATTGCTAACAGTTACTCTTATCCTGGACTGATCTTGATCCCAGAAATCTTCCTGATTAGTTCTCCGGACTAAGATCAAACACCAGTCCAGGTAAGCAGAACTGAAGGACTGTCCCCAGGAGCTGTGAGATCAAGATGATTCCGAAGGAAAACGGCGGCCATTAAATAAAGATGGCGGCCATGTGTCTGGGGATGGTGATCATCACCGTAGATCTCACCGTCGACAAACATTAGTTAGTCTAATAACCGGTTTGTAGGTACTATGAAACGGTAGAGTTATGATAACTTTCCAATAAGAGATGGTGGCTATTTGAAATCCAACATGGCCGCCAAAACCATGTCAGAAGAAATGGAACCCTCAATTTTTGGATTCAGCGTCGTCGTATTCGACATAGCGGAAAATGCAATAAAACAATTTAGCAAGCCCTATCTCGAGGAACGA
Organism: Sclerodactyla briareus; assembly: GCA_026419785.1. Lineage (NCBI taxonomy): Eukaryota > Metazoa > Echinodermata > Holothuroidea > Dendrochirotida > Sclerodactylidae > Sclerodactyla > Sclerodactyla briareus. Next base: position 17,073 of record JAODTK010002954.1, on the reverse strand, counting down.
ACAAAGCACCCCTACCAGCCTACTATAACTCTTGGGTATCACGCCGTTGTTCAGAAACGAACGAACGCTCCCTGATCGGACATTTTTTTATATCCAGGAAACTTCGCCCCGGATAATCCCCATCGGTGAAAATCAGACAAGTTCCGGAAAAGGTGCACCATTCTGATAATTGTGCTGTAACCAGCTTCGCTGTTCTCTTCCGTCAATAAATTTTTGAGTTTACTTCGATTAGAGACTTTCTTCAAATATCACGTCGAATCGAATCAACGAATAACGGGCATGGTCGAATAATTCTTGATTGAGAAAGACCAGTGATGATTATCACTGCGGTATACAGTTCGGGGATCTTCTGTTTCCGGCGAATTACGATCTTGTCAGGAAGAATCGTTAGCTAATAAGGATAAAAAATAAACATTGCTGCAGACCATTAGATATGAACAGGCAGTCCCAATGATGACACAACGTCACACCCCCCCCCCCCACCAATGCGCTGTTGAGTAAATGAAATTTGGTCGATGATTACAGTTACGTGTGCTCTCATAGCATGGTGTCACCTTTATGACGGTTATTGCAGGTTCAAGTAGTTACCCTAATATCAACAATTGGAGCTGCAGTTCGGAACGACTGTGACAAGTCTCATCCCGAAAGCTACCTCCGAAGAAGTTACTCTGTTCAAATATATGAAATCTCCATTGACAACTACCAATCAAACCAAGTTTTTTTTTTTTTTTTGTTGGCGTAACCAAGGATCGGAATAGGAATAGAAAATTGAAGACTCGGACTGGACGATTGTTCAAGAGGGGTGAGGAATGAAGTGCATCAATATCATTTCATATGGGAGAACGTTGCATGGTGGGTAAAAAATACGATTGCGCGACAAATTTCTAGACTTATCTGACCGTCTCAAGAAAAAAAAATGATTGATAGAAACTTGAACCCTTTGAAGTATAGGGCTCATGCTGGTCTTCAGTGTTCTTCTTGAACGGCATGGCTGACATCCTGCAACGACCAAGTAACGCTTGGGATACCAGCGACGTGTTTCAGAAACGAAACGCATAATTCGGACTTTTTTTATCCCAGGAAACTTCCTGCTCGGATAATCCCCCAGTCCGGTGGAAAATCAGGCAAGTTCCGGAAACGGTGCACCATTCTGATAATTGTGCTGTAAATCAGTTCCGTGTGCCTTCTCTCCCGTCATTTAATTTGCGTCTTCGATTAGGGCCTTTCTTCAAATATTACGTCGAATCAATCAACGAATAACGGACATTATTCGTGATTGAGAATAGATCAGTGTCCGATATATAACTGCGGTCGTCTACTGTATATCAGTTTTCAGGTGTGTTAAATAGTTTCCCACCCACGTAGATGGACTACAGGAATCACCCGTAACGGCTATGTTCTCTCAAATAATTCCATCAAAGTGCCAGCATACCTTTTGAGTGCCTTGGGAAATGTGGATGTGTGTATGGATGTGTAGTTAATATTATTACTTAATCCTTCTCATCAAAGAAGAGAGAACATTGAGGACCCCCTTCTCAAAAAAATCTCTGTATTAAGGCAAAGACTAAAAAAAATAGCCCACTCGAAGAGCGTTCAAGTATAAGCAGCCATATTTCACGGTCCGTATACAGGGTGTATAGTGATTTGATTGATCACATCTTGTGGTGCTCGAGCCGTAACTTCCTGGAATTGTTTGACAAAGGGTAATTCGAGATCAATGATGTGTTACGACGATGGCTCGATGATTAGGTCAATGAAAGATGCAGGGAAAGTCACTTGAAGATTAATTGAATGAATTCACGGAACGAGAAACCTCTAGAGTGGGGATTTCCCCACAAATGCGTCGTGTCCTTCACAGATCTAGAACGAGTTTGGTGTTGTTCATTGTTTCAAAAGGAATTGCAGAATAAAAGTTGAAAATACCACGAGAAGGAGATAATACATAGAACACATGTGACTAGAGAAAAGTATCGGTACTCGCGGCTGTATAGATGTCGGCGACTCCCGACATCGTGAGCGTCACACCATCAGCACAGGTCCATAGCATACAAGAAGTTTTCCATGCAAGAATATTGAGCCAACTGATACAATATAACGAGAACGGAATTGGGCAGAGGGAGAAACATGGAGCCATAGTTGGATGGGTTCTTGATTAGTCTCCAGTGTCCATTCATCTTTCTATTAGGCCTGGGGTAATTTCATTGATAATGAACAGCTTCTGACACTTGTTTGCGCATATGGTCCCCAATGTTTACACTTAATACCTTGCCTTGAACTTAAAATCACTTCCATTGTGTTTATCCCTCGACCACTGCTGAAGAAAACATTTACGTTTAGTTGGTGAACTTGGATTATATCGGGTATGAATCCAGTACTGTGAACACTGGCTGGAGACGACCAAGTAAGGTTACAAACATGGATTGAACTTTCGCAAAAGTCGATCAGTGGACCAAACTTTTTGAAGAACCTTTCCATACAAAATATAGGGCCTATATCAGTGGAGTACCCACGGGCGGGGGGGTGGGTCCAGAACCCCTCCCCACGAATTTACCACAAAAAACTGTTTTTTCTTAGCAGTTCAGTAGAGGTTTTGCAGCTGTTTCTAGGGCCGAGAAATTGGTAATGCCAATAGGGAGGGTGGGCCATGTATGAGGGCGCCACTTCCCTTGGGTTTCCGACCTCAACTCCCCACCCCCCCCAAGACAAATCTCTCGGTATGCGCGTGTGGCATACATCGCGGCATTACGCATTCAGACGCTTAGTAAACTTCGATGCATTAGTAGGCGAACGACGTTATAGTTGTGAAAACACTGTTTATATTATAGCTTATATAAGATTTATAACCTTTCATTTGGGTATAGTCGGGAGAATGAGGATTACAATACGGGAAAGTTATTCGTCCTCTGTAGGCCTAGCCGTAAAATTATCAAGGGTTTAAAAAAACTGCATGTCGCTGATCTACGCGACTAATTCTCAGAATGTCATGGGCCTGAATCATAGGATATGACTTTGAAGGAATTCCCGTCACAAAATATTGGTGACACGGAATTGGGCATTCTGAGGGACGTTTGTACTGTAGGGTTCTCTCCTTGCCAGTGGAAAGAGCAATTCCGGATTAATTTATTGTAGTTGTGTCCGAGGTGAATGAAATGTGTCTCTCGGCCAAGAGTACAACATACGTATCGTGTTATAAGGCGACGATTATTCACAGCAGGTTTAGAAAAATAATGAATGCTTACTGTGTATGGTCACTTGTTTCAGTATATAAATTACAATAAAATTCAATATTCAATTGATAGTCATCACTTCAGCTTTAGTTTCAATAAACTGAACAGCTATGAAGGAATAGTGGCGAATTATGTTAAAGTATTTCGTTTAATCAATATTAGATAATATTAAACGGCGGAGTATTGCAGACGAGTATCCATAGACGGAGCGATATTCCAATACGAACAAGCGACATAGTTTACATTCTGACATCTTCGTCAATTGAGCAGTGCTGAAGAATAGATACGAAGCACATGAAAAGGGTAGCCTTTATGTCATTTTCCGCATTTCTCAGGGAAATAGTGGGGTACTCTTATGAATGGAAAATAGCTTATTGGGCGCGTACAGCAGAGATTTGTCCTGGAGGGGGTGGGGCGGCTATTTGAGGTCGGAACCCAAGGGAAGGGCGCCCTTATAAAAGCCTCACCTCTCCATTGCCAAATACGTACAATTTATAGGCCCCTATATAGACACAGCTGATGCAATATTCGCTAAAAACAGTTGCAAAACCTCTAATGAACTGCGATAAATCAGCTTTTGTGTCAAAAATGTATTAGAGCACGTGGGTCGGGGGGTGGGGGGAGAGTTCGGGACCCCCCGTGGGTACGCCACTGGGGAATAGTAGACCGATACTCGGGATTTTGTGTACGGATTAAAATTGAACCACGACATTCGACTAACATACGATCCTATGCATACCTCTATTAATAGAGGGCGATATAAGGAATTCCTGGTTGGCAGGGGGAATTTGAGTTTGAATTTCAAGTACCTGAGTAGCCTACCGTTCATGTTTGTATTCACAGGCTCGAGCCTCCGTGGCGGTTTTCGTGTATCCGTTTTTGTCTGTCAAACAGCGAATACTAGTGAAATTGCGAAATTCAAGCAGATCACCATTAATTGCTATTTCAGTCATCATGTCCTTGTTATTCACAAACTGCTCTATTTCGACTCCGAGGAATCAGTACAGTGGCGTACGGTGGTATATATGATTTTCAAAATGAGTCCGATGATACTGAGGGTATGTACTGCATACGGCGAGGACCACAGGTGAATTGGTAGGTAATATCGATAACATTCAGCTAATATTTAGCTACACACCTTCATCTTTTACAAAACAGGGACACAGGTCACTCACTGTATTCGCCACGGTAAAGTTTTTTTTTTTCTTCTGAAGGTTCTACGTTTTTCGGTCGGAACAAACAACACGAATATTTAATCATCTAATATTCAGTAAGGATCAGCGAGGATGTCGTAAAACGCATTGACGGGGAGGTATTACAAACATTGCAAGATATTGCGCAGGGATCGATAGATTGAATTTGTAAGCATTGGTTGCGTGGTTGAGTAATTGGATTTGTTCTATCAACCAACTATACAGATGAGGAAGGATTTTTTTTTTCCGAAGGGGCTTTGTGTGGGTGATTAATTGACATTTGCCACTGAATACGCACATAACCAAATCCATCAGATTTGTGAAGAATCATATCACTAAAACGTGTGATTCAACACTTGAGCTGAAAAGTTTCAAGGTATCATTTTTCAACCATCCCTTGACCTACTCTTGACTATTTTCTCCGCGGAGGCCAAAGCCAGGGGAGACAATTATATGTTTAATGACGGCATCTAGCTGGAGCGCAAGTAAAGGCGATGCTGTTGCATGTACGTCATATGCCAGTAGTTTTTTTTTGTCTCTCGAATTGGCCAGTTCAAGTACAACAGACATGTTCATAAGTGGTCTGTCAACTCGCAGCAATATTTCAATGGAGGGACAGGGAGATCCGGTACACTTGGCGTTTTCATTTCCCCCGGGAGTTGGCAAACGAGAACAGGTTATACACATACTTTCATTGTTCCACCCAAAGTATTTGATTATTCTAAATTCCAGGGGATTCACTGGCTGATTGTCCACGTCACGTAGCGTGTCTTCGTGAAGGTGTGAAATGCTCTTGACTTATTCCACGTTTCATGAAAAATAATTCAAGTCATTGGTCGTTAAACATGGCTTGCTTCCAGTATTTTCCTGGAAGTAAAACCCCCTCACCGGATTGGCCGATCGATAATTGCGAATTTATCATTGTGACGCCGGGGGCCCCCGGAACTGCGGGCCCCTGACATACAATGTGATTATTAAAAAACAAGTATTTTGAAAAACGGTGTAAACGGCGAACTCTATGGATCTGAAATGAAAACTTTCAATGAGATAGTTTGCCCGTCGGAGAATATAACGAACCATACCAATACCGGTAGCCAATCAGACGTAACTTACGAAAGAGCGCGTATCAGTTGCTTATTTTATTCGAGCCAGTTCAAAGAATCTGAATGGATGCATGACCAACGTCGCTTCAAATTACCTGATCGGTGTTGACTGAAACTTGCGACAGACCAGTTATAAAATTGTCAAGTAATTGATTGTTGTGTGCGTTATGCTTTACAATATGGCAATGAAATAATAAGGAATTATTGGGATAATGACCCATTCCGCCGGTGTGACAGCTTGGCTGGCAATTGTCCTACAATTTATTAACTCGATCAAGATAAGAGTCAAATGTGGGGCGCTGTCGTCGGAGTATTGTGGCAATTTTCTACAAATGAACCAATATATGATGCAGGGCGGCGATCAGGGGGGGGGGGGGGACGGCGATCATGGGGGGGGGGAGGCGGTGCGACGGCGTCCCCCCCCCCCAATATTGGTTGTGGGGGACGCAATTCATTTCGTCCCCCCCCCCACCAATATTTGAGCCCGACTGCTTTTCGCTGACACGTATCCACATATCCGCAGTAAAACACGTGTTTAAACAGATGCATTGATGACCTAAATGATCAAGTGAGTGAATATGCTGCTCCATTTTCGAAATTTTTGCGCGCCTCTACGCGCGCGGGTATTTCCTGCGCCGTAGTGTTCAGGACCATGATGGGCACTATGAAGACCATATGATATTCCCCTTACGAAAGCCTGCAATTTACGTCTGGGTTGTGCGTAATATCAAGGAAATCATCCCATCGTCTGCATAAAGACCGGCTTCACCAGCTTGGTGTGTTGCTCTTCATTCGACGTTGTCGCGTTCCATGCTACGGGAACAGTTAATTAAATAAAACAACTAAAAACAAATCGTACCTTGAGGAGAAAAAGGGCGTGAGGCGACAGCGGTAGGTCTACAACATGGCGGGATCTGTTTTGTTTTTAGTTCATGGGTACGGGTGCGAACACTTGTTGAAAGTTGTGTGCAGGTGCACCATACTATCACTGAGGGCACACGGTGCGGCATCGAAAATGCTGCGGCCCGGGGAACGCCACCAATTGCGTTATCAAAAAGACCATGATTCAAAATTCGAGTGAAAGAAAAAGGCTAAGTCCAAATTTTGCCTGAATGTTCGATGGGAACTGCCCCAAAGTGTTAAACTTTGTTGGTATTAGGGAAGAAGGTTGAGGCGATCGGGTAAGTCTACCACCTGGCGGGACATTGAATTTTTTGGCATATAGGGTTGGTGCTTTTCGCAAATTATAAAATAGAGTATTCAGCCATCAATCATGGGTGGACCACTTGTGAAGTTGAGTGCGTGCACGGTGCACATACTGAGGGGGGGGCACACAGTGCGGGTGGCGAACTCCTGAAATAGCCGTCGAAGAGTCGGCCAGTGAACGCCACAAATTCGTGCAAAGACTGATCAAAATGTTCCAGGTGGAGATGAGTCTATATCAAAGATTTCTTGACTGACTTTTCGATGGAATTTCAAAAAGTGCCAATTTCGCGCGCGCTCCGCGCGCCAGGCGTTTACTTGCTGTGTTATACTCATTTGGCCACCTGTCTAGACCCAATTGGAATTGTCCCTACTACGCGCTGTGCAGTCCGCAAAGAGACAAAATGTGGGCCGTAATCTTTAATAAAAAAATCAGGCTCAGTGATAGGCATGAGAGCCTGGGGTCATGCAGTGCAATGTCGTTGTCAAATGGGATAACCTGCAAAATCTAGTGCTTCGCGCGAAAGTAGTGTTCTTGCCTTGCCCATTTTCATTGCATGCTCTCATGACCGATACCTTCACTTGACATCGTATTTAGAATATCACATCAACCAACGCCTAACCTTGGAATTGATCTATGTTAGGCGATGATTTTTGGAGAACCGTCCCTTAAATAACAAAATTGTTATCAATTTCCGGAATGCTGCGTATTGTCCATAAGCACGGGAATAGCGCCGTTCCTGCAATTAGGGGTTGTCAAACGGAAAAATTTTCTTGTACGCCTTACGCGGCCAACCAATGTGGGCGCTACGCTAGATAGTATTCAATCTTGTCCGTCCCCCCCCCCCAAACGCCAAAAAAATCGCCGCCCCTTGTTGATGCCCACCGGAAGCCGTATCCATGGACCATTTTTCACATGTTAGTGAGAGGATAATCGATAGAAAACCTATATTATTGTTATCGTTCCTAGGTCATTCAATGAATTAATGACGCGTAGGTATAGGTATTGTAAATAGTATTGATATTTCAGGAAATTTCCGACTTGAGAAGCCTGTCTTTTAAATAGTCCTTAAAATAAATTATCTTTACAATATAAAAGACACGTGTTGTCTTCTGTTTATTCTACGGGGTTATGAAGTTCCAAATGTCATCATTTAGCTCTTCAATGGAATAGAACAGATCGGAAGCATTTGATGCAGATTGAAACCGGGATGACGTCACAATAAGAGGTTGAGGAACTTGCGCAGGCGTTAAAAAACAATTTTTAATCCAAAACAACGATGTTCAGAATATGCCCATATCAATTGTCGGGTGCCAAGAAGTTAAAAATAGCCTAAAATTATTGAGTTTTCGCCTTAAATTACTCACAGTTCTTTCTCAACCTATAAAGGAATTCCATGTTGGCAGTTAAAAGAAATTAAAAAAGTGTGGGACTTGTACAATGACTATTGGAAAATAGACTGCCACACCACAGAGGCCCGCATCATCCTCTTAGTACAATGCTTAGTACGACGTAAATCCTTGCCTGCGATACGCGTAATCGTTGTGTACTCTGGCCGAGCACGTATTCACGTACACTAGCCTATGGAATTGGCGCGAACAATGTACTTTTTCATACAGCAAAGTATCACCTAGAGTTTAGTCAGCTCAGATGGGGTCTAGGCGAGTTGAATGAAGGAATTGATTTGATGAGTATGCCTTGTTCCGGGATAATAAGGAATAGTCTAGAGGGAATTTCGTTTTAATTAGGAAGTACAATTTCCCAAGATAGTAGCAGATACACTATTCCATCCGCCTAATCCGAAGAGTATATTCAAAGGTACAGATGGTGTAAATTTGGAAGGAACGGCCCGTTTTTCACAATTTTTTAAACTTCCCCGTGGCCACAGTCAGAATGGGGTTTTCCCCGACATGCCCCGAGTTGGTTCCGAAAAACATGTCGATTATATAAAGGGCTCCAGCTGAAAAAAATACTAGTCAGTTATGTATTTAGGGGTGCCATGGTGGGTGGCATGCGCCTGGCGTTAATTTCCCAGGGTCTCACAGGGTGGTGAAGAGGGACCTGTTAGTTGCTGAGTCAATAGGGGGCCTTAATAGTGGTGGGCTTCACGGCACGTCTATCAGAACCGTTCAAACGCTAGCTCGGACTCCGGTAATCGCGCCCAAGTCGTGACACAAGGATCACTCCCCTTAGCCATCACGTGAGTAGCGCGTTTCAGATTCGATTCAGCCAATCAGAGTGGCGTATTTACGGCAAGTATGGAATGAAAGTACAGTCAATGCACGGTCAGACTGACCTGGTTTCAGAATCAGAGGGGAGTAAATACGGCAAGTATGAATGAAGTTATTGGTATTGGACAGCTGTTACACATTGACCTCATTAGTTTTTTCTTTTTTTTATATTATGATTATTATTATTAATTAATAATAATTTGTTTTAATTTTTAGTTTTTTCTTTTTTTTATTAGTATTATTATTATTATTATATTATTATTTTATTATTATTATTATTATTTTATATTATGATTATTAGTATTTCTTATGGTTTTTACAGCAAGTATGAATGAATAATGTTATTGGACAGCTGTTACATCATTGCCACATTATTATTATTATATTATTTATTAGTATTAGTATTATTATTATGATATATTATATTATTATATATTATATTATTATTATTATTACCCAAGCATACTGCATGCATTGACAAACTCATAAACTTAGTAGAATACAGTGTAATGCAAATATTTACAAGATTGGAAGCATTGGCTGACGCGACTATAGTAAATCCCAACCAATGAGGTACAATGATGCTTAAGCAATATTAATAACAAAACAATCTCAGTATTCACTGTAAAATCTGTGTATCACCAGGACAACGGAAGTTAACATATGAAGCATACTTGCATATTCGGTGTAACCGAAGTGATAAATCATGTTTTCCTCTACAAAAGGTTGCGAACCTCTCGGTTAAGGTTGCGTGAAGATGTAGTAGATAAGCGTCCCAATTCCAAATGAATTAGTAACTTGCAATAACTTTAATATCTTTGTTTTTCCGAGATAGAATTTATGGTATAGCTGCCTTCGCCATTCTGTGTCTTCCAGAAGAAGAGCGTAACAGGAGGATTGAAGAAATTATTTAGGTATCTTCAGAGGGCGAATGAAAGACTGCTCAACCGTAATGGAAGTTAATGTAATGGAAAAACTATTCTTCATACCAGCTAAGACGAATGTCTTAGTGGCGCTTAGTGGGCTGAAATTGAAAACACTTGTAATGTTATTTTGAGCAGACATCGAAGATACATGATATATGTGGGTATGACGTGTAGTGACTCTGTAAGACCGACTAATAATCGTTGCCCGGGGGTTAGTGAGTGGTCAAAGACCGACTAAATCATTATACTGTATCGTAGGCTATATATGGACTTTCTGGTATGTGAACATATTTATACTATACCGAGATGAAATTTTTTATTTATTATGAAAATCTGCTGGCATAGTAATATGGATGACACCTCTCCGAAAAGACCAAATATCAGCACAATTGCTGACGATGCGTCAGGAACGTTCACGGAAAAAACAAAACATAAACTTATCAGTCGCCAGATTCCATCATGATGCCAACAGTGGGGCGGGCCGACCGCATTGTAGGTGTGAGTAATGAATGAGAAACATATTACCGTGCCTTCAACTAGAAGACCCGAGATTATAGGCGAAGCACATGTTTATGCACTACTGGCTGGGGTGCCGCTAGTAAAACACTGAGTTACATTTGAAGGGGCATGTTACGCACAGACGAGCCGGGGTGCCACTTGTGAAACAATGAGGTTGAACTTGAAGAACAGTTTTGCACACAATGGTTTGGGTGATAAAACCATGAGTTGAACTTAGAGCACCAGTGCTATACATTCTGGCGGGGCTGCCAGTAGAAAACTGAGGTTAAAATTGATGAAGCATATTATGAACCATTGTTTTGGCCGGGCCTGCCTGTCAAACGTCATTTTTAGTTCTCGTTAAAATACTCGGTTATTTTAATTTGAAGGGGATTTTAGGATGTTGGAGTGGATCGCTAGGACTCCGTACTTTATCAAAGTCATTCGAGGCGGTCATCACATCAACTAAACGCAACGTTCCCGAAAATCCACCGTTAAGGTGGCAACACCACACGAAAACTTCGATGGAAACATCTAATGTTTGTAGCCTGATCGACGTAATGGTTTGAACGCCAATGTATCTTCGTTACAGCTGCCCTGATGGCGTTGAACCCATGGAATACCTTGCTATATTTGTAAGGGGACTAAGAAATCATTGAAATATTTCGGCAGACGCGGTTTCGGCCGGAATTGAGGAGTTTTCGGGGCCAGACTACGTAATCGTCTGACGCATGATAACCTATGGACCCGGTTGTTGTTTTTTTTGCGGGCCGGATAAGTAATCCGTTCTGAACGTCAGTATAACCTATGACCCCGGTTTTTTCGGGCGATTACGTAATCGTTCTGAGGTCATCTATAACCTATGACCCAGAGGTCATATCGACGAAAACAACAACAACAACAACTAAACAATAACAATAAAAATAACAACAAAACAACAATAACAACAAAACAAGTCGGACAGCACAAAATTGCCACAGTCGTAGGGCTTGCATCGTGGGCACATCGTACGTAAGTGGGCGCTGCTATGCATGCATGACTGGCTCTTCTGGTATGTACAGTGCGGGGGTCGAAGGCATTCAAATGAATTGAATTTGAATGAATGAATTGAATTACCAGCAAGTTGGGGGTTACTATAGACCACACGCGTCAAGCAGAATGAAGTTCTCGACTTATGAAGCGGTTAAATAGTGTAGGCGGTGAGATTACGTGGTTACCATCCAGTAGGTTAGGCTGGAGTTGAAGGCTCCCGGACCTTAGGCTTAGGTTAGAATAAGTTAACGCCCTAAGCTTGCCGCTAGCCTAGGGACATGAAAAATTCACATACAAATGGACAAAGACGGTTTTACAAATCGCCGCAAGAATAAAGTAGGCCTAAACACAATCCAGTCCAATCTCATTCGCGAAAAACACCGATAGCCCTCCACTTAGGACTATATTATTGTAATGTGTTTGTAGATAGAAATGAAAGTTTGTTCGTGAGTAAATGAATAGGCTAGGCTTGTACTTGCCATAAGGTTGTCACTGGCCATAATGTTCTCACATCACTGTCCATTGTGAAAAAACAGGAGTAGGGTGGGGCCCGTCAGTCAAATGAGTGACGAAGTTGAAAGACTACATACAGTCTATGGCCCTACGCTATAATCTTTGCTGTGGAGTCACCTACAGGCTGAACAAAAATTTCATTGTGGCGCCAAACCAGTGACAAAATATTTGAAGCGTGTCTTTCAATTACTTCACAGTACAGTAAGAAATCAAACAACCAAAGCCGATTTAGTTTTTTTTTTTATAACTCTAATGAGTTTTTTTTCGGCTGACAATTGTAAACGTCAGGGTAACATTTACTTTCCACGTGAGAAAATCCCCAAAATTTTGATAGGGTGCTTTTTTAAACACCTAAGAAAAATAGTGTAATGATATGATGATCAAGTTCGTTCTTAACATCACAAAATTGGTATTTATGAAATGGATGGAAAAAGAACCTATCATTAGGTGAGAGGATGCATTCACTTTAGGTAAGGCATCATCTCACCACCCAAACATCCAGCAGAGATTTTCTCCCACTACCAAGCTTACAGCGACATATTCTCTGTATTATTAAGCAAACTGAATTGCCCTCCAGACAAAAAAGGCATCGTGTGAAGAGGCTGGCCTTTAACCACACTTGAAGAGGTGGGGAGGGGCCAAACTTCGGTGGGGATGAAAGTATGGCATTGCAGCCTAGAAAATGGCCAATGCTTGTATAACTATTATAACTAATAGTCACTCTATGCAACATGCCATTAACTCCGCTCGTTAGTAGATGGGATGGAATCTCGTCCAATTTCACAAACTTAATAAACAAGATTGCTCATTCAAAGCGAGTCATGGGACATGTATTACCACCATTTGATACTCTCAACCTTTTCTCCAACCCGCCCAATGACGGGTAGTTCTGTTGAAGAGTGAGGACAGCGGATAGGTCGTTCCCACATAATGTACACTATATGTCATATATTAAATCACCCATATAATTCGCCATGAACACCGCAAACGAAAGGCTTTAATTCTGGTTCCGGAAACTCTGGGTTGAACGTACGTTTGTAGGAGAGATACGGGGGGGGAGTGGGCGATGGGATTCATTGTCGTGTGTTGTTGTTTGGCGGTATTCGTACTATTCAAAAGTTATTTTAACGGTTTTGGTGAGGTCAAACTCGTGAAACAAATTCTGCACTAGGCTGGAATCTTGTGTTTGAAGAATGTTTAGGTTTGGTTAAAATAAGGCATTATAAAAACTATGGTACCAGGGAGAAATATAAGTGAAGGGCGAGCATGATGAAGCATTATCCATATTCTTTGTATTTATCTCTTGTACATATGGTTGAGTCGCTAGTTACGAGGACTATCGGACGATCTGACCCAAAGGGATATCAAAACCTAGTACCATCATTCTACCAAGCATTAAAGATGTATTTTTAAAAGATTCGGTTGTAATGTGCCGTCCTGAAATAATTTCCTCCTAATTCTCGAAGCATCCTAAGTTCTGACACTCGACGCGATGGCAAATTAAGACTTTCTTCGCAGGTCCAGCGCTAGTGATGACATGGTCGGTCTTTTGGGAGAGTACCTCAACATGTTCCATCTGTCTCGAATACCCATACAGGGTAACGCACATCGGCTAGTGGTGCCGGCCGTTATTTACGATACCGATTGAGTACTTTTTTATTTTTTTATTTTAATATAAATAGGAATTTATTCTATACTACCCGGTAGGTCAACTACTCATGCTTCGTTTATTTCACTAATTTGAATACTAATGCATTCGAGAAGAATTAAGAATAAGTATGTTCCTATGACCTTCCAATCTTTAGGACAATACCTTCCATCATAAAAGGCCTGTGTGCTAGTGGATGATATTCAAGTTGTTATATAAGGTATGAAGTGGGATAGGAAGACGCGGCTGAACCCTAGTCTCAAACCGCTGATTATACCAGATGTTCGGAGTACTGTAATGAGAGACACTTGTGATTAGGATGAGGGGTCGTTGAGATAATTTTGTGTTGAGAACATGCAATCATGCCTAGCTAAATGAAGGCTACCTAGGGCATCTCAGGAGTCTGAGTATGAGCTAGTGCGTGGTTAGTAGATTAAACAGTTAGTGTTTCGTTGTTGTAGGGCTATATAAGCGGAATGAATGGATAGAGCAGTATGGATGATCTAGAAGAAAAAAAAAAAAAAACTTTGGAGGAGGGTCCTGTGCCGCAAAGTACGCATTTTCATACATCTATCCCTGACTATAGTATACAATATGTGTTGTATATGCTGTTAACTCTAAGTTACCCAACGTTTACGTCTTCTCTTTCCCTAATGTACTCTTGTGCAAATAAACCACGATTCAAATAAATCCAACAAGATTGTAATCGAGTGGAAGTTCCTTGATTTATGTTCCCACCCCCTCTCTCTCACTCAATATGTAGCAAACTCTACATAACAGATTCAAATCAAGGGGATTTTTTGACCTATTACGCGACAAAAACATTCCACTTTCAACTTTCATTTCAACTTTGACAAGCTTCCTCAAAAGTATCGAGGCCTCTTGTTACTTAGGTCCACAATAAGATCGTGATCTCATTGGCTGAGAATTTCCTCTCGATGGACTTTTCTTCCGTAATTCAGCTGTGCTCTAATCCAGATTAAATATATATACGTGGATCTCCGCGCTGGAATAGTTAAATAGTGCATTGACGTTCTCGCATCCGAAATGAAAATATAGATTTAGTTCACTTGTCACCTCATGATTTAAAAGTGCTTTGGTAACACGTCCTCAAGAAACCAGGCGCTGAGATTATTTGTTGGTAAAATTCCCGCCAATTTCAAATCTTCTGGTGAAGCCATAGAGGAAATCGTAAGACCCCACTCAATAAAAACTGTTGAACGATCGTGATCTCCCTGTGATGCTCAATTGGTATACAGGCTCATCGTAGATCGGGAACTGATCGAGTCGGATGGGCATAAGCATTCGTTGGTTATTGATGACAATGAACTCTTCCTTCTTGATTTTTCCTCAGTACCCTATTGCATTGATCACGGTAGGCATAACAAGCACCTCAGTGCAAGGTTTCATGTATCTATGGAGTAACGGGAATGGCGTAAATGTGCTGAAATCGGAGACATTGGTCAGCTGTACTCGGGGGGTCCGTTTTGGGCTCAATGTTGTATGTATTGCGACGTGTCTGTAGTTCTGACCGAAATTTTTAATCATAATAATAATAATTAATAATAATAATACTAATATATATAATAATAATAATAATAATAATAATAATTGATAACAACATATTATGCCACTAGACATTGCTAAACATACGTCATAATAAATGTAACAGACATGGACATGCTAAACCGACATTATAAAATATGATTTACTAGCATGCTACACATTCTTAATATTAAATAATAATAATAATAATAAAAATAAAATAATAATAATATAAATATAATAATAATAATAATAACACAATAAGAATAATAATAATAACATCATATGACATTAACATGCTAAACATTACATTGCTTCGGGAGGAATAATTCCGAATGAATAGGTTTCCGCTGGTGCTGATCCAGAGGTCTGTCATAGAATGTTGAGATTTGCAGCTACATACAGCAAGGTCTGAATATTGTGTAGTTAAGGAATAGTATAACCTCATCCTCTAACGGTTTATGCTCAACACGATAATAGGCAAACATTTAAGAGTAATTAATGCTAATAGTTACCTTATACAATAATAGCCTCAGGTGTATCCAATTATGATAACATCAAATAATGGATTATTTTCTATGATTTTTTTATAGTGTCGCTACTAGAATGGAGGCTATCAAAATAGTATATTACTCATATATGTTTCTGGTTATTGTTCTGCCGAAAAGTCTTAGCAAAAAGTCTTATTTTTTTTTTTTTTTTTTTTTTTTTTTTTTTTTTCTTTTTTTTTTTTTTTTTGCTCGAAAAAAGGGTAGTTCTAGTGAGTAATTACTGTGGCGATATAGGAGGTTTGTATTTCTCATCAATTGCCCGTATCCAATTTACTCGTACAGAGCAAAACAAAACGATGGGCGAACGTAGTTGTTGCTGCAACAGCGCTCGTAGTGTGTTTATACAAGGTATCCATCGAGTGGCCGTTGAGGAATGTACCAATCACAGAATACAAATTGAAAGGATCTTTCATGAAAAGGAAATCTTAACATCTGTCTGGTTAGGCCTGCCCTCCCTTAAAATGACCCTCCATTACACCATCATTTGTTACCAGAATTGAATTTGTGCCGAATTGTCTATTCTCATGGCTCGTACTTCCCTAAACGTATCATCCTGTTTCGACCAGACTATGCCATGTTGTTAACAACATCGTTCAATTATATGGTATTGGTGCTCTCTCACTAGGAAACGATGAATATTTTGTTGTTTTAGGCTTTAATCAGCAATACGTCTCCTGCATACATTGGTCAACGAAACATTCCGCTTTCTCAAAACCAGCTTAGGCGACGGGGACCGTGTACCATCTTTACCAGGATACCTACTAGCACCCGCGCTAATACACCTGTACGCTGAATATTTCGTGGGAGAGCAAAGCAATTTTGCAAGGGCTGGCATTATCATGAACGGAGTGGTTATGTGAAAAATATATCGAGTATGAATAACATTCAGCGATTAGACAAACTCAGGTATCACGCTTCTTTCGAACAGTCGCTCCGCTATACATCCTGCGGGTTTGGGGGGACAACGACAACGTGTCACTCACTCAGTCCATGACTGTGGAAGTTCGTGCGGGGGGGGAGGACATGAGTTTTGAAGCTGTCATTCCTCATGATGGCCTGTCAGTAGCTTTGGAAAGGTTTCCCATGCAAGGCGTCCATCTTTGATGTGGTCGCCAGCTTTTCAGCCGGCCTCGACTGGCGCGACCATCGACGCGTGCTTGGGAGGATGGTCTGGGAGAAGGGCTGTCCGGTCTCCCGTGTGTGACCAACCAAGTAAGTTCGCGGTTTTCTTATGATTGTGGGCAAGGAAGGGATTTTGTGGGCCATCAAGGCTTCGGAGCCGTTCGTGTACATATGCGTTTGTTCTATGATCGGTATAAGAAATGTCGAGCAGTTTCTCAGGCACTTACTTGGTCTCGAAGGCTTGAATGCTCCTTTCACTGTTGCCAGAAGTGTTCAGTAT